>SJXP01003326.1:68424-96307 GCA_006408505.1 Damaliscus lunatus | reverse complement strand
GGGTCAGGCCCTGTCTCTCCCGAGGTTGCACACATGATGGGATTGCCCTCAAATATGGTGATGGCATACAGTGATTTCCCTCCATGGAGATATCCATCACAGAAGGTCAAGTGTTGTTAGGAGGATTAAATGGGACAAAACATGGCTCAATGATTCTCAGATATTCCCCCAAAAGGCAGGAGGGATGGATGCATCCCAGGTGGTAGGTCCAGGCTACAGTCTGAGCTGGAAGCACTAGCTGTGTTCATGTAAGAAACATTTGCCATGGGCCGACAGGGCAGGTATTGACATAAAATTTAAGAGAGGTGTCGCACACAGCACTCACGCAGGTTAACCACTGTTCTGGAGTTTTTGTTCCTCCCAGCAGTCCATGAACTATGCACGCAGTGTCCCCACAGACACAGACACACAGTGGGTAACTAGACCAGGATCACACAAGTAGGAAGTGGCAGAGCTGGGCTTTGAACCCAGTCATGTGGGTGCAGGATCTTATACTCTGAGTGTCATTAATCTGCACCTTGTATTCCAGAAAGATAAAACAGTCGATATGCTTTTAGCACCAACAGTCCAGCACTTCCTTGGTGGCTCGCGTGGTAAAGGATCCGCATACCATGTGGGAGACCTGGGCTCCATCCCTGGGTCGGAAAGATCCCCTGAAGGAGGGCATGACAGCCTACTTCAGGATTCTTGCCTGGAAAATCCCCTGGACAGAGGAGCCTGGCGGGATACAGTCCAAGGGGTTGCCCAGAGTCAGACATGACTGAGCGACAAAACGCACCGCCAGTCTGACCGGGTGACTTATTATCTCTATTCCATTTCATTTTCAGGGATATTATTATTGTCATCCCCATTAACAGATGATGAAAGTGAGGCTCAGAGAGCACGTTATGTTTTTCCTCAAGGTCACACAGTTACTCTCTTGAGAGCCTGGGTTGAATACACATCTGTCCCCCCCAAAGCTCAGCAAGTGAAAGAACCTCAGGAAGTGCTGCGCCCCTTGCCTCTTCTCTCCAATCCGGGTATAACCTCCTGGTTCCTGTCTGTCCCGCTCTGGCTGCACTACCTCATCCAGGGGTCCTACAGCAGCATCCCTATCTCAGCCAGACTACTTTCTGTTGGCAAGCCAGCCAGAAAAGTCCAGAGAGAGCACGGACACACTTCACAGGGGTTGATTAAAGCCCCTTGTTTCTCCTCAGCTCACCTGCCTCCTGACAAGCACCTTCAGACAGGAGCCAACCACACAGACAAGGGCCGCACGATCGGCCTTCTGCATTGGCACCCGGGGAGATAACCGGGTGCCTGAGACCACAGGAGGGAGTGGCCCCAATTCTCCCCACTCAGAGGAGGACTGAGGAAGGCTGATTCTGTGATTTTCCCAAGAGGCTGGTCCAGGACCACAGAAGGGGAACATCTGTGCCCCGGGCTCTGTTCTGGATGCGGCTCAGGCCACAGTCTGGGGGGCGTCAGCTAGAATCACCCTGTGCAGAGGAGGCTCTGGCCAGCTGAGGAGGGAGCCTCTGAGCGCTGCCCCAGGAGACAAGAAGCCCGGGACAGGCAGAGAGCAAGGAAAGGGCCTAAGGCTTGGGTACTGGGAGGTCTTCTCCATCAACTGGGTGTGCTGAAGGGCTGGGGGAGGCCCTGGTCACCAAGTAGGTGGGTTTCAGGTCCCCAGCTCCCCCTCCCCAGACCTCTGGACCCAAGACACCTCCCTTCTCTCTGCCTTTGGAGACAGGCCTGTGTGGGCATCTCTCAGCTCCTCCCCCAGCCTGTCTGCTTTGGAGTCAGAGCAGATGTGACTGTGAATCCAGTCACGGACCCCAGATCTGCCTCCCTTCACTCTGGGCTTCTCTTTCATCTTCCCCTGCTTATGGTCAGCCCTCTATCTGCCCAGCAGGAAGGAATTGCTTTTGCTAAGGGAAACAGAAGCTCCCTAAACAGGGCAAGAGCATTCGGGCTGCTGAGTTGGACTCTGAAGAAGTGGAAAGCCAAGAATGCGCGGGAACAAGGGAGTCTGGGAAACCTCAGACTGTGGGGGTGCCTGGAAGCAGTTTGTGTTTTTGACAAGAATCACTGGAGAGTTGGAACCCTGGGAAGTGACTAAGGAAACTCTTGTTATGAAAGAGAAGCATGTTCCCCACCAAGCAGAGGTCATGGGGAAGCAGGGTCTGTGTAATCAGGAAGGATGTGACCAATCAACAGGACCCAGCAGCCAAGAGGAAATAAGCAGAGAGGGTGGCCAGAGGGGAGGGAGCCGGCTTCCATCTCCACGTCTGAGTCTCCAGGACTGGCAAGTCCAGGCGCCCTGGGAGAGTGGGGCTGGGAGGGACCAGGGGTCTCTGGCACCCCTCCCCCATCTAGCAGATGACGAAACTGACTCAGCAGCAGTGAGTGCCCTCCTAGGGGGACAGGGCAGGTTTGTGCAGAACGAGGGTGGACGGGGCAGAATCCCAGCCTGGAGGATGCTGCTGCCACACTTGTCACAAGCAGCCTGACACCGTGGACAGACAGCCGGCCTGGGTACAGGGCCCCTGTGTCCTCACTCTGTCTCTGCTACACACAGGGTGACTCTGGACAAGTGCTGCCATCCCTGGGGTACACCTGCTCCTCCTCTATGACGAGAAAACTAAGTGTATCTCACTCAGTCATGTCTGACTCTTTGTGACCCTATGGACTGCAGCCCACCAGGCTCCTCTGACTGTCGGATTTCCCAGGCAAGAATTCTGGAGTGGGTTGACAACCCGTCTCCAGGGGGTCTTGCCAACCCAGAGATCAAACCCAGGTTGACCTGCTTTGCACAAGGATTCTTTACCATCTGAGCTACGGGGAATACCCTAAGACTAGAGGGTTGGACTAAACACAGGATCATTACACTTTCTTTTGAGGGCCACAGTGAGGGGACGGGAGCAGCCTTGGAAGTGTGACAAATGGCCCTTAACCTCTCAACAGGAGGAATTGACCAGCTGCCCCCATGAACCACGAGGCTTGGGCACCGAGCCCCTCAGGTGAGCCCACCCTGGACAATTCTTTTCCTGAAGCACAGAGACATTTCCATCCTCCTGGGTAGTGAAGTCCCATGGTTGTGTTCAATTTCATTTAGAAAAATATAAGAATATGAGGTTCCTCACTGAGACTTGCGAAGATTAACACATACTTGCCTTTGTGGATAAAATATAAGCCAATAGTCAGACAACCTAAGAAAGAACTGGAAACTTTATTGGAACCAACCTGAGAAGTGTAACTGGGGAGACAGTCTCTGTCTCTGGGGAGACAGAAGCTCCAAGAGCTGTTTTGAAGAGATCAGGGTTGGAGGTCAGTGTTTATGTGATTTGGGGAAGGACATGAAACCAGCCCATGCCTTCATAGAAGGTTGCTTCACTCAGGAAGAACAGATATCACGGTTCATGCTTTTAGTGCTTCCTAAGCATGGACAGATGCAAGAAACTGGGTTCATAGAAAAGCCTCCTGAAAATATCCAAGTATGTGAGGGCAGGTTCTGCCAGTTTTCTCAGAGTACAAAGTACAGTTCTGACCTTTTTCACGACTTCTTTTCAGCGTGGATTGTAGGTCAGTGAATTGCAGCAGCTAGTGACTTGATTCTTGTAGAACTGGGTGGTGGGCAACATTCTTTATCACACAATCTATTTGTTTCCATCTTAATCTCCATCAAGGTTTGGGAGGAACTTTCCCAGGTCAGGTGAGGATTCCACTGATAGGCCACTCGATGTGCAATTCTTCTTCTAGTCCTGGTAACAGGAGCCCAATTCCTCTGGAACAATCGTCTTACTTGTCTGTCAGGCTTCAGAAATGGTTCCCTCCTGTTGCTTCTTCCCATATTTCGAGTCATGGATCTTATAAAACTGTATGTAAGGTCACCTGGTCATCACCATGTTTATCAGAGTCTCAATGACACATTTGTTGATGCAAGAAACAACACTCTTGTAAAGCGGTAGACACGAGTAATATGGCTAGTGACATTACTAAGGTCATAGGGAGGCTGCTGCTACTGCTACTAAGTCGCTTCAGTCGTGTCCGACTCCCAGCGACCCCATGGACTGCAGCCCACGAGGCTCCTCCGTCCTTGGGATTTTCCAGGCAAGAGTACTGGAGTGGGGTGCCACTGCCTTCTCTGCATAAGGAGGCAATGTCATATAAAATCACAAGGCTGAGGTTAGAAGAACAAAAACGGATCTTTGTATTGGGTGAGGTATTTGTACGCTTCGGAAGGTCTGGTTGACACATGCTGCAGGATGCACACTGCACACTTCAGGGCAGGGAGGAGGTCAAAAGAGGCAGAGACGAATTTTGTTTAAATTTTTCTTGTCTTGCCTTAAAATATGAATTTTATTTCATTGCTTCTTAAGATTTGCCTGCCATGGGAACCACGTCCTGGAGCCCTCCCCATCCACCCCACCCGCCTGCGGGTGAAGAGCTCACGCTTCATCCCAGTACAGGACCGAGGGGCAGCAGGAGGTTGCCTTCCACTGTCCCCCCGACCACCTGCCGCCACAGCTCTGATGCCTGAATCTTCCAGTCCTGGTGACTCCAGGATGCTGGGCTCTGGGGTTTGTGGCTGAGAAAGGAGACTAAGCGCAATATTGGTGGGTTCATGTCCGCCAGTTATTATAAAGGCTGCTGGTCCAAATGCACCTGTGAGCACAGACATGCAGGCACACACACACACACACACTGGCCACGCATGCAGGGACACACCTTTAAATACAGTCAACTGGGCTCTAGTCCTTTAAGAGCTAAGGGGACAGAAAGACTAGTGTTGGGGACAGAACTGCTTTTTGTCTTGGACTGGGCCATGCCCCCAGGGCCCGGGGAAAGGTGGGAGTGGGGAAACATTGGGAAGGGCTCCCAGAGATGAGCATTTGGGTGAGAATAAAAATCTGCTCCATCCTTCCCAGCTCAGAGAAAATTTGGGGCAATTAGCGTATGTCAGGTTTGTCGGTTTTTTCTTTTATCTTTGTATTGAGGTTAAAAAAGAGCATTACAGTTGTAGGAGAAAGGGCAAGGCTTCATCTATGATTGATAGCAGGGTTGATGGTATCTAGAAATTCCAGAGAATTTAAAAATCCATGTATATTTACACTTATCTAGATCATATTATGTGTGGGTCCTGGAGAAGCAGGAGGCAGCATCAGAAAACAGCTGACATAGAAACACATGCCTGAGCAGCACAAACTCAAGCAACACAGGTTCCTCGACTGTGGCATCAGCAATACCCACCCATCCAACACCACCCATCAGCAAAGTTTTGAAAAGAAACTTCCCATGCAAAAATATAGTCACCCAGTAATTTCTGCCCTTGAGACAATAAAAATTAAGAAACATATAACACCCAGGCTGACATCACCTTCAATGCTGGGAGAGGCGATGCCCTTCTCTCTGCAGAGGCAGGACCTGCTGTTTTGATCACTG
This sequence comes from Damaliscus lunatus, assembly GCA_006408505.1. Lineage (NCBI taxonomy): Eukaryota > Metazoa > Chordata > Mammalia > Artiodactyla > Bovidae > Damaliscus > Damaliscus lunatus. The sequence goes on along the minus strand of SJXP01003326.1, from coordinate 90,883 downwards.
AGGCGGGAGGGCCACATCGCTGCCCCTCACCAACTCTTCAGGTGGCTGTCTTCAAGACTCTGGGATTCATTCACCAGGTCCTACTTTGATTCCCCAGAGAATAGTTGGCATGGGGAGACATGCAGCCTTTGCTTCCTTTAAGACGGCCTCTGCTGGCAGTGGGTTTTCAGGAAGCTTGGAAAAATTCTGGAGCCAATGTCAGATGGGGCCAACCACCAGTTGGGGCCTAGGGACCAGGGTCTCTGCTTCAAGACTCCCACCCACTGGAAATTACTGACCTGCAGAGACTTTTGTTTAACTTAAAGGAGTGGTGGACTGTATAGCCCATCCCCTGGGAGAAAGTGGGCCATATCCCTTGGTACTCACCCCCAACCCCAACCTCTTTCCAACACATACACATACCAACTAAGGCACCCCCAGGGAGACAGACTTGCTTTGGCAACAAGGCCCCTCCTTTGGCAACAAGGCCCCTCCGGAGGCCCAGGGTGTGAACAGCTGCACAGAGGGCTGTATGAGGTGGAGTCAGCACCTTAGGAGGTGGTGGGCAGAGAAGGAAAGGGTCTCAGGTCCTGATGGATCAGAAGGAAAATGGGGAGAGGTGGTCAGGACACAGGAGATAGGAAAGCCAAGGATCACCAGGAAAGGGGCAAAAAGCAGAAAGTGTTGAATAGATGAGGGCAGCGAGAGAAAGGCAAAACAGAATGTGAGCAAACACACAAAACAAGGCAAAGACAGCAGAAGGAGTGGAGGAATGGAAAAGAGAGTGAGATGCAAGGGGAAGGATACGGGGAGGGAGAGGGGAGCCAGGGAAAGGGTGTCAGAGGACGTCAGAGCTCTGGAAAGAACACCTCTCATTTAGAAAGTGAACTCTTAGTCCCTACAATAGCCTCACAGGCCAGGTACTCAGTGAGGGCCACATCAAGCAGCATCTGGATAGGACGGCCACAGCCAGCCGCTGTTCCCTGGCGCACACCGAGCAGGTGCGTCTGTTGCTGCAGCTCACATCACTGGACCGCTGGGGCTGCCCATCCAGCTTCTTGTTGAACTGGTGGAGCTGACAGAGGACCAGAGCACTGGGGCAGAGGAGCACAGAGAGCACCGTCTGCTCAGACAGGATTCAGGTAGGGAACAGAGCTTTTTGTCTTTGACTCGATCAAACCCCTTCACTATGAAGTTCACAGCTCCTTCCAGAAGAAAGCATATGAAGTACACAAGCACAAACGAACAGCTGGCTGATGCTGATACTGGTGGGGGCTGCTGATGAAGGCAAGGATGAGCCAGTCAGCATAGTTCTCTGGCTTCCTGAGCAGGCCTGGGAAGGCTGGCTTGAACCAGACCATGCCTCCAGGCTGGATATGATGCAGAACGCTTCAAGGGCATAGAGTACAGCAGCCACGAAGGCGAATGCAGTGGCAGTGATGACCCTGTTTTGGGTGGAGCCTGGAGACAAGAACTTGATGTAGGTGGTGCCGAGGGTGATGGACGCTGAGAGGCAGGAGATGGAGAAGTAAAAGGCATGGGCGCAGAGAAAGCCGTCCCAGGAGAAGGGGAGGCGGGACCGGAGCCCACAAAAATCCCCTATGAAGATGGTGCGGTCATGGTGAAGCAGACGCACCAGATGAACATGTGCCAGTTAACTACGCCCCCCTCTCTGGCCCCCAGCGAGAAGGGCACACTGTGGAGAGCAGCTGCCCCAGTGGAGGCGGAAGCCCACGATGGCCTTGGTGCCCAGGCCTGAGGATGGGCACATGGTGAGCATGGTGGTCAGGCAGGTCACTGGCACCGGATTGTAACCTTGCTTGTTCTCAACCAAAAGGGTATGAATCCTTACACAGAGTCTGCTGTTCTGGTTTCAGTTTTACTTGGCCAGTTAAGCTCTGTTTCTGCCTCAATTCTTTTTTCTCTAGAAAATATACAACCACTGACCCCTCGAACTGATATGCTGATCTGAACAAAGTAAGGACCACATTTACGTTCTCACCCCAGAAAGGCTTCTGGTGGTTACTGTAAAGTCCCCCAAAACAAAAGCACAGTGCGCCCCCGGCATGCAGCCTGCAGCCGTTTCCTGCTTTTTCCTTGTATAAATCCCAGCTGAGCCTTGCTGTGCTGGGAGTTGATTCTTCTGGGCAGTAAAACACCCTCTTGCCTGCTTCCGTAAGATAAAGCTACTTTTCTTAAACCCAAGACTTAGCTCTCTGTATTGGCTTCTTCAGCGAGAAGCAGCGGGGCTTGACTTGGAGACAATGTTGAGCATCCAGGCAGGAGTCAGGTCCCCAAGTCTCCAGCCCCTGCCTTTCTTCCTGGAGCAAGGAGCAGAGTGCCACTGGGAAGATATGGTGGAGTCCCAGCTAGTCCCAGCGAGGATCTATAGGTCTTTTCCAGCAGCTGCCCAACTGCTAGTTTCAGGAACTTGCCCTGTCCCTCCCCACGCCTTGCTCACAGTGTGCTTTCATTTTCTGTTAAGAGAAGGAAAGCGGCCTCTGAAGGAGCACCAAGCTCTTGACTGAGTGAGTAGAGGGGTGTGGGTCCCAGGAGCCCCCCTTCCCACCTGTTAGTGTATGTTCTTTGCTGTTTGGAACTTTGAGGCCAGTTGGAGACTGCAGAAGTGAGAATGGCTTGTTTGTGACTGTACCAATCTCTTCCCAAGGAAGAATTGCTTGTTTGTTTTAAATCTGTTCAATGGGGGAGCCAGTGAAGTGGGGGGAGGGGACCTACATCCATCCCTTCTACAAGTCCACTGGCACGCGTCTTGGCAGATGGGCAAAACTAGAGGTATTGTTGCAGGAAGAGGGACCCTTTCCAGGGCCCCAAACTGGGCTCTTGTCTAACACTCAGAAATGAATTGTCCGAGGAGACACATGTGCGGACAAAGCAAGAGATTTTTATTGGGAAAGGGCGCTGGTGGGGAGAGCAGGAGGGTAAGGGGACCCAGGAGAACAGCTCAGCCACCTGGCTCACAGTCTCGGGTTTCATGGTGATGGGATTAGTTTCCCGGTGTCCACAGCCAATCAATGTGACTCAGAGTCCTTCCTGGTGGTGCACGCCTTGTTCACCAGGGTGGATGCCAGAGAGAAGGATTGCCGAAGGTAGACGGACACATGGTGTCTCCTTTTGACCTTTCCCGAACTCTTACATTTGGTGGTGGCTTATTAGTTCCATGTTTCTTACAGGGACCTCCTGTCATAAGACAACTCATACAAGTGGTTACTAGGGTTCCTGGTCAGTGAGCTTCCCCTAACGGTATGACCCTGTAATCAAGAAAAAAAATGGTTTTCTACTTTTAATACAACCTTGCCCGTGTATGTTTTCAGTTCTGAAGAACATTGGTTCCTGCATGGATCTCTAAAGGATTCCAGTATTTTGCAACTGGAGCTCTTTTGTCAAGATCTGGTAAGTGGGAGGGACTCCATGCGCAGGTCTTCCTGTTACTCCATAATAAGGATTCTTCCAACAAGGGCACTAAATTAAAGGCAAAAAGGAAATGAAACTGAAAAGCCTGCCCTGTTCACAGAGGAGTCTGCAGGCAAGGGAGGGAGAAGAGGGGGTCAGGTTTCGAGGGAACGGAATCCAGCCCCAGCTCTGGGGTTCCAGTCCTGTTGCCCCAGGCAGGCGCTGCCAGGCATCTGCGCCCCTCCCCCCACTCCAGTCCCTGGAAGGAGGAGGGGTTCTAGTGTGTTGGCTNGGAGCAAGGAGCAGAGTGCCACTGGGAAGACTGCCAGCTAGTCCCAGCGAGGAGTGGAGTGCCAGCTAGTCCCAGTGAGGATCTATAGGTCTTTTCCAGCAGCTGCCGAACTGCTAGTTTCAGGAACTTGCCCTGTCCCTCCCCACACCTGCTCACAGTGTGCTTTCACTTTCTGTTAAGAGAAGGAAAGTGGCCTCTGAAGGAGCACCGAGCTCTTGACTGAGTGAGTAGAAGGGTGTGGGTCCCAGGAGCCCCCCTTCCCACCTGTTAGTGTATATTCCTTGCTGTTTGGAACGTTGAGGCCAGTTGGAGACTGCAGAAGTGAGAATGGCTTGTTTGTGACTGTACCAATCTCTTCTCTAGGAAGAATTGCTTGTTTGTTTTAAATCTGTTCTGGATGAGCTAGTGAAGTGGGGGAGGGGACCTACATCCATCCCTTCTACAAGTCCACTGGCACGTGTCTTGGCAGATGGGCAAAACTAGAGGTATTGTTGCAGGAAGAGGGACCCTTTCCAGGGCCCCAAACTGGGCTCTTGTCTAACACTCAGAAATGAATTGTCCGAGGAGACACATGTGCTGACAAAGCAAGAGATTTTTATTGGGAAAGGGCGCTGGTGGGGAGAGCAGGAGGGTAAGGGGACCCAGGAGAACAGCTCGGCCACCTGGCTCACAGTCTTGGGTTTTATGGTGATGGGATTAGTTTCCCGTTGTCCACAGCCAATCAATGTGACTCAGAGTCCTTCCTGGTGCTGCACGCCTTGTTCACCAGGGTGGACGCCAGAGAGAAGGATTGCCGAAGGTAGATGGACACATGGTGTCTCCTTTTGACCTTTCCCGAACTCCTCCGGTTGGCGGTGGCTTATTAGTTCTGTGTTTCTTACTGGGACCTCCTGTCATAAGACAACTCATACAAGTGGTTACTAGGGTTCCTGGTCAGTGAGCTTCCCCTAACGGTATGACCCTGTAATCAAGAAAAAAAATGGTTTTCTACTTTTAATACAACCTTGCCCGTGTATGTTTTCAGTTCTGAAGAACATTGGTTCCTGCGTGGATCTCTAAATGATTCCAGTATTTTGCAATTGGAGCTCTTCTGTCAAGATATGGTAAGTGGGAGGGACTCCATGCACAGGTCTTCCTGTTACTCCATAATAAGCATTCTTCCAACAAGGGCACTAAATTAAAGGCAAAAAGGAAACGAAACTGTGAAAAGCCTGCCGTGTTCACAGAGGAGTCTGCAGGCAAGGGAGGGAGTAGAGGGGGTCAGCTTTCTAGGGAACTGAATCCAGCCCCAGCTCTGGGGTTCCAGTCCTGATGCCCGATGCAGGCGCTGCCAGGCATCTGCGCCCCTCCCCCCACTCCAGTCCCCGGAAGGAGGAGGGGTTCTAGTGTGTTGCCGGGGTACAGCCTTAGCGTCACCACAGTGTGAGGAAGAAAGGAGGTCTGAAGCAGTCTCTCCTTTTAAGACGTGACAGATCATTCAATTTGGCCAGTGTGTCCCCTGGGAGCTGGGTGGGGTCGTGGCGCGCCAGAGGTGGATTTCCACTGAGACGATTCCCTGCAAGAGGTTTCAGTGCAGGAGAAGAGTCAGTGGCTGACTCTTCATACAATCTTTTTCTCACCTCAGACCTACTAAACTGGAAAAAAACAAATCCTCCAAGTTGATTCACAAAAAATGGTGGAAATGTTCATTAGTATTTGTTTCAAACCACCTTCCAACATGGGCTGATGCACAGACGTGAGTGATGATTGTGTTCACAGTGGAAGAGCGGCACCTCATCCCAGACAAAGCCCGACACTCATCTCTCGGTGTTTGGCTTTTTGAGGAATGACCGGACAAGCCAGAGTTCAGTAACACGGGACAAGCTAAAGGGCCTCCAGAAGCTAAAAGAGGCAAAGTGGGACCCTCCCCTGGGGCATCAGAGACAGCACTGCCCTGCTGACACCTTGTTTCAAAACGCTGATCTACAGAACTGTGAGAGAACACATTTCTGCTGTTTTAAGCCACCAGGCTTCTTATAATTGGTTGCAGATGTAGGAAACCAGATTTAATTTCCAGATACGAAAAATATATTCTTTGTCATATTTTTTTAAAAAATTCTCAGAAAAACGTGCTGACCTCCTGCCCTAGAGCATGGTGGTCACATGGACCCCAGGATCCATTGTCACAGCCTGTGTCCCCCAGTGTCTGAGACTCACAGGGGAGGGTCCACTGATGCCCAAGGAGCCAGGAGGGAAGGAAATAAGGGGATGGAGAGCACTAGGATCCCTGGAGAGGAGCAGCCACACCTGTCTAGGGTGGTGGAAAAGCAAGATGCTCTGGGAAGACCTGGTCTCATGTTTACAAAACAGGAAAAAGGGTACAGATACTCCCTACAAACGTGTACATTTATGTACAAACATGTATGCATGTGTGTACACACATGTCTACATGTGATTTTACAGCATTTGAAATGTACGGAAGACTAGGGTTGAGGTTGAGGACATGGATGCTCCCTGGATGGAGGGGTGGATGCTCCTGTGAGCAGGCAGGAAGCCTGGCCATGCCGCAGACAGGAAACCAGTCACAGGAGAGATGATCATAGTCCTGCTTTATGTCAATTATCCATGAGAATGAGAGAAATATAGAGAATACTAAACAGAGATGAGGATGTAAAACAATATAAAGAGAAGAGGCTAGCAGCTGCTTAGCTCCAGCAACACCCCTGCCAAGGGACCCAAACCAGGTGACACTATCTCCTGAGGCTTGAAAAGGAGCTGTAATCTGAATTTTCATGTGAAATTAAAACCATGTGCAGCCACCAAACACTCAGAAAAGAAACAGTAATGCTAGTGATTCCCATCATTTTTTTATGAAAACATTGTGTTGGAAAACTGAACACATCAAGAGTCCACCTGCAGTGCAAACTGGCTTGCAGCCCCTGATCTGCAGCAAATCAAGCTGCATGTGCTGATGTCCAGAGTGGGGCAGGGCCTTCTGGGTCCTCTGTGAGGGGGGCGGGGAGGTAGCTGGCATGGATTGAGGGTTCCATGTGATAGGCCCTCTGATGAACCCGTCACATGCTTTTATTTATTTAATTGACCCAGAGTAGGTATAGAGACATTGAACAGAAGGGGAACCTGAGGTTCTATTGAGTAGCTTGCCATGATCATCCAGCCATGAAGGCTCTACTCCTTGTCACTCTGAGTGTCCATCTCATCTCACCCTTCTCTGCCCTTCTGGCACCTCCTCCTTCCTTCCTCTGTCCTGGCCATGACCTTCCCGGCTCACCGTCTTCCAGTCCACATGCCTGGCTGCCAGGCAGGCAGGGCTCAGCCACATCCAGGCTGTGCTCTGACGGGGGCACCACGTCCAGGCTCACAGAGAGGAGGAGGGGCTTCTGGGAGACTCAGACAAACTTCCACTTCCTGCTTTCCAGGTTGGGGAAACTGAGGCCCAGAGAGGTCACAGGCCTGACTCAGGGTCATATGGTTGGAACCCCCATGCCTCCTCTTCTCCATATCCTCTCTCGGATGCAGTCAATGGATTCAAAGCATTCAAGTTGTCTCTTAGTCTTAGGTGGAATTTCAGGGTGAGTTCAAGTCATTAAACTGGGATCAAACTGGGGTACAGAGAGCATGACACTCCCTCCCTCCCTCACCCCAGTGCCCCTCCCCACCCCAGCAGTGCCCGCAGGCCCCAGGGCTCCACTGGCAATTGGGGCTCAAGGAGCTTTGTGAGTCCAGGGAGGTTCTCAGGTTTGCTCTGTGTTCCTCTTTCCAGCCTCAGCTTGTCCCAGGGTTTATTATCAGCAAAGGTGATATAATAATCCCCTGATGGCAGGAAGCTGGCTGGGGCTCAGGGTGCTGGCCCTTCAGCCCTGGGGGCCTCTTAGCAAATAGTCCCTTGGAAACAGGGCAGCTGTCCCTGAGGAGGGGGCGGGCTGGGAGGGGCCTCACTCCCCCCACACTGGACCCTGGAGGAGCCCCTGTATGAGCAGGACTGCAGCCCTGGCTAGCGGGACTGTCTTGGGCAGGTGACCTGGGCAATTCCATGGTCTCCAGGGTCCCTGCCACTCTGGCCACATGTCCCGGTCACAGCCCTGAAACCCCTACAGGCCCCTGTTCTCCTGTCTCAGTTCCAGTCTAGGCCCCTCCTCCATGGGGAAGGTTGTCTCCATGCCTGCATCCCTTCAGGGTCAGAAGGCCCCTACTGGGCTGCCTCAGGGCCCCTGGGACTCTGGAATCCCCACCCTTTCTGCCCCAATGTCATCTCCACTCTGCCCACCCCACCCAGTCCCGGGAGCATTCTCAAGACTGTCTCCTCCCAGGGGTCATGCAGGGGCCTCCTCTTTCAGCTCATGCGCTTAAAAGGGAGCCGATCATCCGTCCATCCTCATCCCATCCCCGTGATGCCCTGAAAGGCCCCCATCAGCATCAGACACAGCATCCTTGTTCATTTCCAATCCCTTGGTTCCCAGCTTGGAAGCTGCTAACCAGTCTCCCAGGCCAGGAAAATACTCACTCAGGTAGGACTACTTTCTAGAGTTTTCTGGCCTCTTACCTGGATGGCAGCTTTGAAGCTAAAAAAATCAAACATGATGTCGTCAGCTTATTCTGTGGTTCCTCATGATACCACCCCAGAGTCATGCTGGGTGAGGGTCTCCTTTCCCCAGTGGGGAAGAGTCACATGTTAAGGCAAAACTGGGGGTGGTGGTGGCGGGAATTCAGAACACTTCCTACTTCCCATGTCATCTTGTCCCCACGGCCTTGCTCTCACCCCATGGCTCCTCCCTGTTCATCCCTGGAGTTGCCCTCCTCCAGGTGGGGCTGTGTCCCTCAGATGGCAGCTCCTCCTAGTGATGCTGCAGGGAGGACAGGCCGGGACACGTGTGTCTTCAGCTTGCTGTGGAAGGAGGCCGAGGGCTGTGAGGGTGGATCCTGGGTCCCAGAGCCCCAGGCTTTGGTCCTGGCCTCCAACCCATGGACCCTGCTGACATGTGGGCTGTAGAGCAAAGTGCTCAAACCCATGGCTTTAGCTGTTTTCTGAGTTCCCTCTTCCTAGTCATGCATGCATCAAATGAAAGCATTTGATTCCTTGAGCCTTAGTTTTCTCATCTATAAAATGGGGTTAGCAGTATAATCCACAGTCTCTTTTCTGAAACCCTTGGCTCAGATATGCTCCAGAATTCAGAATTTTTCAGTTTCAGACAAGTGACACGGTACATCTATTGTATATGACATAACATCCCACTGGGGTCTGGAAATTCCTTGTAATCAAATACATTAGGGTTTCTACACCTGCACTTTTGAGCACTCATAATACATAAAATCAATGAAGATCATAAATTATCCCAGATCTGTTCTGGTTAAATTTGCTACCAAATGAATTTCAAAAAATTCTTGTTCAGTTTTCAGAAGCTTGAAGGTTTGGGGTTGCAGATAAGGACCATCCTAACTTGTGTCTCTATAGACAATGGCACGCAACACAAAGAGATATAAAAAATGTTCATGGTTGAGGCCTGACTCACCCCAGCTGTGAGGTTTGGGATAAGACAAGTCTCCTGACAAGGCCAAGGGTGATGGGTGGGGAGAACCGTTCTGGGATGACTGTGCTGTTACCCGAGTGTCTGAGCCATTGGTTCCAACTCCACAGGTCCTGAGCCTCAGCCCTCACAGGGCCCTGAGCCTTTTCCAGCGTCTGACTTAATCTGCCTCCGAAACTGGATCTTTCTCTGGTGGGTCTTCAGTGAAGACCACTGCTGTACTGGTGACTGTGACCTTTCTGACCATCAGAACACCATGTCCACCCGGTGGATACACCCAGGCAGTGGCGCCATCCTGGGTGTGTTCTGCTTCCTCCGCCTGCCACAGCTCTTCTCCACCTGCGTGGCCTTCTCGCTTGTGGCTGACATGGGCATTTGGAGAGGGGCCATAGGTAACTGGTCCATGTCCTTCTGGTGCATCTGTTTCGCCATGACGCTCATCATCACCATAGTTGAGTTATGCAGGCGCTATTCCAAATTTCCTTTCTTCTGGCACAACATCTGTATCACCTACGCCTATTACGCTGCCCTCATCTGCCTCTCGGCCTCCATCATCTACTCCATCACCCATGTCCAGTTCCTGCCTGATGGTCCTTACAGGGACCGGGCCATCGCCGCCACTGCTTTCTCCTGCATCGCGTCTGTGCTGTATGTCATAGAAGTGGCCGTGATACGGGACTGCTATGGTCTTGAGGAGATCTTCTTCTATGAGGAAACCATGGAAGTCCTACTGAAGGTGCTGGAGACCTTCGTGGCTGGTGTCATCTTCACCTTCCTCAGCAGCACCTCCCTGTACCTGCACCAGCCGGCCCTGGAGTGGTGTGTGGCCGTGTACTCCATCTGCTTCATCCTGGCAGCTGTGGTCCTCCTGCTGGACCTGGCTGAATGGGAATACACGCTGACCAGGCCCTTCTGCATTTTCCAGCTTGTGCTCACCCTGCTCTCCGTCCTCCTCTACGTCAGTGCTCTGGTCCTCTGGTCTCTCTACCAGTTCAGCGAGGAGTTCGGCGGACTGCCCCAGCGGCTCATGGACATGAGCTGCGTTGATGGGCTCTCCTACGACATGTGCGCCTGGGACCAGTGCCTGGCTGTGGCCGTCCTGACAGCCATCAACCTGCTGGTTTACGTGGCTGACCTGGGGTACTGGGCCCGCCAGGTTCTGTAGGGACTGAGGATGCCTCCAGGGCTCCTGATTCTGGCCAGTCCCATCCGGTGTCTTGACAGAGTGAAGACAGCCTATGACGTCCTCTTCCTGGTCCCCTCTCTCCCTCCTCACATCCTTCCCCATTCATCCCACTCCCTTTATGTTTCCTTCCCTCCTTCTGCTGTGTCTCCTTGTTTTGTTGCCCACATCCTGTTTTGCCTCTTTCTCTTGCTTCTCTCATCTTTATTATTTTGTTTTGTTTTGTTTTTTGCCCCTCTTCCATTCATGCTTGGCTTTCTCATCTCCTGTGTCCTGACCACCTCTCCCCATCTTCCATCTTCTGATCCATCAGGACCTGAGACTCCTTTCTTCTCTGCCCACCACACCCTCTCGCCTCCTAAGGTGCTGACTCCACAGTGCACAGCCCTCTGTGCAGCTGTTCACACCCTGAGCCTCCAGAGGGGCCTCATTTCCAAAGCGTGTCTGTCTCCCTGGCAGTGCCTTACTGGTGTGGTTGGGGGAGTTTACGGGGTGTGGGTGGGTAGGAAGGGATTGAGCTTTTTTTCTCCCAGTGGAGCAACTGTATAGTGCACTTCCCCTTTAACTTAAAAAAGATCTCTGAAGGTCAATAATTTCTAGTGGATGAGATTCTTGCATGAGATACTCTGGGTTCCTGTGCTCCACTTGGTGCTCAGTCCTGCAAGAGATTGGCTCCAGAATTTTCGCAAGCTCACAAAACATCCATTGCTTAGAGGGCATCTTAGAGGAAGCCAGGGGTAAATGCCTTCCATCGCAACTACTCTCTGGGGAATAAAAAAAAAAAAAAGAGCTGATGAGGAACCCCAGGGTCTTGAAGACACCTGTCTGCAGTGTTTGGGAGGCAGCGATGTGGTGCCCTTGACTCAGTGATCAAAACAGCAGATCCTGCCTCTGCAGGGAGAAGAGCATGGACTCTGCCAACCTTAATGCTGTACTTTGTCTGGGTGTTTTGTTTTGTTTTCCATTTTCTTCTGATCTGTAGGCCACAAATTACTGAGTGACTCTGTTCTTCAAGAGAAAGTTTCAAATTTTCTTGGGCAGGTGGTTTGTAGGGGATGGGGTTGCTGCTTCCATTGTCAAAGGAACTGTATTGTTTGAACGTGAGGGGACACATACGTGTGTTTTTCTATGTCAGTTGCTTTTTGATGTTGCTTCCTGCTTCTCTGGGACTCAGGCATAATTGGAACTATATAAATGTGCACAATTTAAAAAGATTTTCTGAAGCTTCTTATTCCTATCAGCACTGCTGACAATCATAGAGAATGGCTTTTTCTATTCTCCCACATTCATAATAACCTTTTCAACCTCAATATAAACATGAAAGAAAAGAAAGCAAGCAAAACAAAACAAAATCCTCATACTCTACTTGCTGGAAGTTTGTCTAGAGCTCAGAGGAGTCCAAGTTAATTTCCACCCTCACCCAAACAGGTCTCTGGGCACCCCCTCCCACTGACTCCCCACCCAGGCCTAGACTAGAGCCTGGGGGTGTGGCCCAGCCTGTGACACTGGATGTTGGGCCCCACCCCAGTGCCCAGTATCCTGTCCTCTAGCTCTTAAAGGGGCCGTGACAGCATCTGGATGCCTCGCTATAAAGGTGTGTGCTTGTGTGCATGCTCAGTGCACATGTGTGTACATGTGTGTGTGCCCTTGTGCTCCCTTGCATTGAGATCAGCAGGCCTTCACAGTAACTGGTGGCTGTGAAGGTCCCACAAGTCTCCTGTCCTCAATTACAAAGCTTCGGAGCCCAGCACCCTAGCTTCACCAGGACCAGAGGGGCTGGCAAGCAGAGCTGCGGGGGAGGGGAGGGGAAGGAGCCCCTCTGCTGCCACTCACTCCTGTCCTGGGTTGAAGCCTGTGATCTTCACCCAATGGTAGGGGTGTGGAGGGGGAGGGGCTCCCAGAAGGTCATCCTATAGCAGGCAAATCTTAAGAGGGAATGAAATAAAATTCATATTTTAAGGCAAGAGAAGAAAAGTTTGCAAATAAAATGTTTCTCTGTCCATTGGGGCCTCTTCCTTCCTTGCTAGTGTGCATTGTACATTAATCTGACCTCCTAAAGAGCAGAAATATCTGCTCCACCATAGAGATCAATTTTTCTAGCCCAAACATGGAACTTTTTAGAAGATAACTCTGCTTACTTACTTACGACCTTACTGGGGTCACTAGATGTATTACTTGTTTTCTGCCCATCTTACAAGATTCTTGTTTCTTAATCAATGATGAACAAAATAAGATAACTAGGCTACTTGAACCCACCTGTAGTGCAGGAGACCCTGGTTCGATTCTTGTGGCGGGAAGACCCCCTGGAGGAGGGAGAGGCTCCCGCTCCAGTGCTCCCGGGCTCCCCTGGAGGCTCGGTCAGTAGAGAGTCCGCCCGCAATGCGGGAGACCTGGGCTCCATCCCTGGGTTGGGAAGATCCCCTGGAGGAGGGCATGGCAACCCACTCCAGGATTCTTGCCTGGAGAATCCCCATGGACAGAGGAGCCTGGAGGGCTGCAGTCCATGAGGTCTCAAAGAGCTGGACACAACTGAGCGACTAAGCATACATTAGCACTGGCTACTTTCAATGAAATATATAGTTCTCTAAGATCCATGATTGTAATAGTGTGGTTCTAGATATGAGAAGAAGCAACAAGTGGAAACCATCTCCTGGAACTGAGAGACTTGTAAGACTTGTAAGACAGGTGGTCCAGTCGCCTTTTAGCTACTGTTGCCAGGACAGGGTGAGTAATAGCATGTGAGAGGCCTATCAGTGAAATCCCCAGCTGACCTGGGAATGAACATTCCTAGCACCCTGGGGCAAATTGGTGAAAAATGTCTCCTAAACCTTGGCTGAAATTAAGACAGAAACAGAGGGAGTTGGGTGATAAAGAATGTTGCCGACCACCCAGGTCTACAAGAATCAAGCCAGGACTTCCTTGGTGGTCCAGTGCCTAAGACTCTGCACTCCCAACGCAGGGGCCCCGGGTTTGATCCCTGGTTGGGCAACTAGATCCCACATACTGCAACTAGGACCCAGCTTAGCCACATATATAAATAAAATATATGCTTTTGAAAAAGAGAAACAAGTCATTAGCCACTGCAGTCGCTGATCTACAATCCACCCTGGACAGGATTCAGGGTCAAAATCAGGATAAAGTACTTTGTGCTCTGGGACAAGTGTGAGAACCAGACCTCAGATAGTTAGATATTTTCAGGAGAATTTTTTTATGAGCCCAGTTTTCTGCATCTTCCCATATTCAGAAAAGCACTAAAACTATTACCCGAGGTATCTGGTCTTCATGAAGAGCAATAACCTATACCAAGCTGTGTGTCCCCAAATCACATACATCCTGCCCTCCTTCTTACTTCTCCAGGACAGGTCTCAGAGCTTCCTGAGAGATTGTCTCCCCAGTTATACTTCTCAGATTGGCTTCAATGAAACAAGAGCATGGATGAGTCTCATCACTGATCTGAGCTCCAGTTTCCCATTTATAAAATAGGAAAATTAGGCTAAAATCATGGTTTTTATGCTATGTCCTCTGGAGACCTTGGTTTCTAGTGAGATGGTGGGGTTGCATGTAGGGTGTTGGCCCTCCCTCCATTTTCTCTAACCAGAGCAATCTGGCTTGAATCAAACTCCCACTCAAGATCTCATTTGAAAATAAGATTGGAAAGATTAGAAGTGATTCATATGCTCATCTTTAGGGTGGTGGTTAATAAACTATGGTGTAGACAGAGAAGGAATACTAAACAGCTGGAAAAAAATGAGGATGCTCTCAAATAATGATAAGGAAATAGCTCCAGTATATACAGAGTAAAAACAGTAAGATATACAGTATGCTATTTTAAAATGTATAATAGGGAGAGAAATACAATAAAACTAAAAGTATCTATAGATGATTGGTTTGCTTCAAGAAACACAGAAAGGACCCCCATGAGTTCAGTGAAGCAGATGCCTGGTCTTAATCAGGAAGAGGAACTGAAGAGAGACTAGATGGAGCCACAGGTAGAAGTGAGGCTTCTCAACCATGGCTTTGAAAAGAATACTTTTATTTTGAACCATGTAAATATATTATCTTTCCAAGAAAATAAAATTTAAGTTTGAAAAATATACCAACTGGAGAAGAAGGGTCAGGGAGGGATGGTTGGCAGATGGTTTCCATGTTCCCTGCAACTTTATCGGCAGGATGGGGGAGGAGCTGAGAGATGCCCACACAAGCCTGTCTCCAAAGGCAGAGGGAAGGGAGGTGCCTTGGGTACAGGGGTCTTGGGAGGGGGAGCTGTGGCCCCCAAGCCCACCTGCAATGACCAGGACTCCCCCAGCCCCTCTGCACACACAGTTGATGGAGAAGCCCCACAGTGCCCAAGCCTCAGGCCCTCCTTGCTCCCGGCCTGGCCTGGGCTCTCTGTCTCCTGATGCAGTGGCCAGAGGCTCCCTCCTCAGCCGGCCAGCCAGAGCCTCCTCCAGGCAGCATGACTCCAGCTGACGCCCCCACTCCCCAAGACTGTGGCCTGAGCCGCATCCAGAATAGAGCCTGGGGCACAGATGTTCCCATTCTCTGGCTCTGGAGCAGCTTCTTAGAATAATCATGGAGATAGCCTTCCCCACTTCACCTGTGAGTGGAGAGAAGAGGATTTCTTCTCTCCTGGGGCATCAGGCACCTGGTTATCTGCCCTGGGAACCAGTGCAGGATGCCAATCCTGGCCCTTGTCTATATGTTTGTCTCCTGTCTCAAGGTGGCTGTAGGGAGGCAGATGGGCTGAGGAGAAGGCAGTGTCTAAGGTCTCCACTCTCTGGCATTTTCTGGCCGGCTTGTCAGCAGGAAGTGCTCTGGCTGAGAGGAGGGCGCTGCTGCAGGGCCTCTGCCTGGGGCGCTGCAGCTGGACCAGGACAGACAGGAGCCCGGAGATGATTCCCGGGCCCAGAGAAGAGGGAAGGGCTCAGCCTCTCCTGAGGTTCTAGACCCGCTGAGTTTTGCAGGAAGCCAGGCTTGAATTCCAGGCTCTGACAAGGAGAAACTGTGTAACCTTGAGCAAAAGATATAATGTAGTTTTGGGGCCTCAGTTCAACATCAATAAAATGGGGATGGCAATAACTATCTCTGAAGATGAAATAGAAATAAGTCACCTAGTCAGATTGTTGTTGCTGAAGTAATGGCTATTCCATTCCTCTTGGGTCTAAGGTACAATGTNCCAGTTTCTCATTTATAAAATAGGAAAATTAGGCTAAAATCATGGTTTTTAAGCTATGTCCTCTGGAGACCTTGGTTTCTAGTGAGATGGTGGGGTTGCAAGTAGGGTGTTGGCCCGCCCCGCATTTTCTCTAACCAGAGCAATGTGGCTTGAATCAAACTCCCACTCAAGATCTCATTTGAAAATAAGATTGGAAAGATTGGAAGTGATTCATATGCTCATCTTTAGGGTGGTGGTTAATAAACCATGGTGTAGACAGAGAAGGAATAATAAACAGCTGGAAAAAAATGAGGACGCTCTCAAATAATGATAAAGAATATCTCCAGTATATACAGAGTAAAAACAGTAAAATATATAGTATGCTATTTTAAAATGTATAATAGGGAGAGAAATACAATAAAAATAAAAGTATCTGTAGATGATTGGTTTGCTTCAAGAAACACAGAAAGGCCCCCCATGAGTTCAGTGGAGTAGATGCCTGGTCTTAATCAGGAAGAGGAACTGAAGAAAGACTAGATGGAGCCACAGGTAGAAGTGAGGTTTCTCAACACATGGCTTTTAAAAGAATACTTTTATTTGTAAAAATAAATATGTATATATATTACCTATATATATAGGTATATTATATTTATATATAAACATGTAAATATATTACCTTTTCAAGAAAATAAAATTTAAGTTTGAAAAATATACCAACTGGAGAAGGAGGGAGAGTTGGCAGATGGTTTCATGTTCCCTGCAACTTTGATGGACAGGCTGGGGGAGGAGCTGAGCGATGCCCACACAAGCCTGTCTCCAAAGGCAGAGGGAAGGGAGGTTCCTTGGGTCCAGGGGTCTGGGGAGGGGCAGCTGTGGCCCCCAAGCCCACCTGCTATGACCAGGACTCCCCCAGCCCCTTTGCACACACAGTTGATGGAGAAGACCCCGGGTGCCCAAGCCTCAGGCCCTCCTTGCTCCTGGCCTGGCCTGGGCTCTCTGTCTCCTGATGCAGTGGCCAGAGGCTCCCTCCTCAGCTGGCCAGCCAGAGCCTCCTCCAGGTAGCATGACTCCAGCTGACGCCCCCACTCAGCAAGACTGTGCCCTGAGCCGCATCCAGAATAGAGCCTGGGGCACAGATGTTCCCATTCTCTGTCTCTGGAGCAGTTTCTTGGAATAATCATGGAAACAGCCTTCCCTAATTTACCTTTGAGTGGAGAGAAGAGGATTTCTTCTCTCCTGGGGCATCAGGCACCTGGTTATCTGCCCTGGGAACCAGTGCAGGATGCCAGTCCTGGCCCTTGTCTGTGTGTTTGTCTCCTGTCTCAAGGTGGCTGTAGGGAGGCAGATGGGCTGAGGAGAAGGCAGTGTCTCCTGTCTCCACGCTCTCCCTGGCATTTTCTGGCCGGCTTGTCAGCAGGAAGTGCTCTGGCTGAGAGGAGGGCGCTGCTGCAGGGCCTCTGCCTGGGGCGCTGCAGCTGGACCAGGACAGACAGGAGCCCGGAGATGATTCCCGGGCCCAGAGAAGAGGGAAGGGCTCAGCCTTTCCTGAGGTTCTAGACCCGCTGAGTTTTGCAGGAAGCCAGGCTTGAATTCCAGGCTCTGACAAGGAGAAACTGTGTAACCTTGAGCAAGAGATATAATGTAGTTTTGGGGCCTCAGTTCAACATCAATAAAATGGGGATGGCAATAACTATATCTCTGAAGATGAAATAGAAATAAGTCACCTAGTCAGATTGTTGTTGCTGAAGAAATGGCTACTCCATTCCTCTTGAGTCTAAGGTACAATGCCAAATCCAGGGAGAGTTTAAGATCTTGAACCAGGTATCTAGGTTCAAATCCCAGCTCTGCCACTTCCTATCTGTGTGATCTTGGCCAGCTGACCTTTCTGTGCCTGTGAAAATGGGTACACTGAGTGCACAGTTCAGGGGCTGCTGGGAGGAACAAATGAATCCACAGCAGAGCTCGACCTGCAGTGAGCACGACACGTGTGACCTCTTGTAACTCTTGTGTCCACAGCAGCCCCGCTGCAGCCCAAGTCCTCAGGGCCCCTTTCTCAGCCGACAGAACCTGTGAGTGTAACCTGAGGTCTCTTCTGGAGCCAGGCTGGGAGGGTGAGGATTTGCTCCAGTTGCTCTTTTCTGAATCTTCTTCTGACCAGGGCTTGGGCAGTGATGACAAGAGCTCCATTCAAGCCCATCTCCTGACCCCCACTCCAACCAGCAGCTGTTTCCATAAATCTCTACAGTGCTTTTTGTCTGGAAGAAAAGTGAGCTTCCTCAGGCAACAAAGTTCTCAGAAACCATCCATCTGGGCAGCTCACGGAGTGGGGCTCCCTCTGGGCTCCCACTGGGCATCCTCCCCTCCCTGCATTGGCCCTGACAATCCTTAGGACAAATGACACCCTCTCAGCACTACAGCCAAGGGAGGGCAGTCCCCTGGCCCCAGTTGCAGCCCGCTTGCCCCTAGGGCTCCCAGCTGCCCCCTGATACCAGCAGCATGCCCATCCCTCAGGCCACCAGGTGACTGCAGCGGTCCACGTCCCTGCTGAGCCGGGGCCAGCTGCCCATCAGCTCAGACCACGGCCCCGAGTAACACTCTCATTGCTAGTCTGGGACCACTCCTTATGCTAATCCCTAAGAAGAAGGAGCTTGTGTTTCTTTCTGGTGCTTCAGGAGGAAGGAGGGATTCCAGAATATTCTGTTCCTGGACTCTGCAGAGGCTGGCAGAGACCCAGATCCCTCCATCATCTCAATCTCTTCCCCCCACCACAGGACCCTGGCACCCCTGCTTTCTCCTCTTCCTGCTCCACAAACTTGTTTTAAGCTTTGTTCTTGGTGTCAAGAAGTTGCTCCTTATAGGCATGGAAGGAAACAGTATTCTACATCATCAAGCAAATAGGGGTACAGAGTCCCTAGTCCATTTGTAAGAAGCTGTTATTTTTTTATGGAAACAGGCCTAATATGTTATGTGTATATTATTATGACGTATTGTAAAATAGAATGCAAAACTCTACATTCAGCTTCAAGTAAACTATGAGGCTTCAAACATAAACACACAATATAGACGCACCAGGTAGAGCATCTGCCTCTTTCACTCGTGAGTGTATCCCAGCACTGAACTGGGCTGACACAAGCAGGTATTTGTTGAATGAATATGACTATAATATAGCCTTATGAATATTACCTTACAGCCTCAGGATCCAGGTTGAACCTCCTGACCAGGATACATTCTGTCTTTAGTGGAAATGTTACAGAATCACTGGTTTTGTGTTATCCCATTTAATCTCCTAACAACATCATGGTCATATATAATGGACATCTCTGTGAAGGAGAATCACTGAGAATGGGAACTTCCCCCTATATTGAGTCTTGGGGGGAGACTGGGCCTGAACTTCAATAAGAAACATAAAAGGGCAGGTAAATAATTAACCTGATATGCCTGGGCTTGGACACACACCTAAGGAGCAAGTGACAAACAGACACAGGTCAGATCATTTCCTTCTACGGGGCCTGCAATAGCATCCAGTGTGTGCTTCCAATGGCTACAGTGCCTGGACCAGATGCCTTTGGATGTTCCCGGGCTGCCTAGCTCCTGCCTTCCTGGTCTGAGCCTATTTCTGACCTGGTCCCACCCAAATAATTCTCTAAGCTAACCAGGAGCTCTCTAGTACAGTTGTTCTCTGCTTAAGTTGCCAGAGATGTTCTCTGCAGGTCTAATCAAGAGTAATCATGTCTAAAAGCAGGTGCTAATTATTTCTATTTTCTGGATGATGAAACTGAGGCTTAGAGTATCATTGACTGAGCACATGACTGCCATGTTTCAGAGCTCTAGTCTCAGTTCAGGGTTGGGGGACGTATAGACATAGCAGTGGGAAGGCCTTGAGATGACCAAGAGGAACTGGGAGAAGTTCTCAGGGGCTGGAGGGAGGGAGGCAAAGAGGCAGGAAAGGTAGAAAGATGTGTGAGCTTGCAGGGCTTTGGAGGTGATATTTTGGAATGTGTGTTTCATCCTGAGGGAGCAAAGAGAAGCCTGAAAAGTGTTCTTAGTTAAGTTCACGCCAAAGCAGACATGAGGTAAAGAATGGAAACAGAGTCATTAGCAGGAAGCTTATGGCAGAGCAGGTAAGGGGATGGATGGATCTGGACCAGGTGGTGACTCTAGAGATGAAGAAGAGAGGATGGATTCACAAGTGTTTTGTGAAGAGCATCTGTGAAGGTGCAGCCATTGACTGAATGAGAAAGATGAGAAAGGATCAGCGTGTTTTGGGGCTGGGAGGTTCAAGAGGTGGTATTGGACATGTTGAGTGTGAGGTGCCGTGCATGATTCAGAGAGAGCACTCAGGAGGTAGCTGGATAAGACTCTAGCACTCAGCAGAGATCAGCTCTGGAGGCAGGAATTGGGGAGTTCTCATCATTCAGCCTATTTACTTCATTCAGCATCTGCTTAAATGTCTCATCCATGGAGCAGTCTTATCCACTCCCCACATTCCAATAACTGCCTCTTCACCTGTTTTCCCCTTGTCATTATATTTATTATCAGATAACATGCTATTATGTATTGGTTTGCATATTATTCATCTAGATAAGTAGGATTCATGAGGGAAGAAACTATTGGTTCCATTCTCTGCTCTCTGTCCAGTGCCTAGAACACTTAAAGCCATCTGACTAGATAAGGACTAGAAGGTGCACGGAGAAGAGGTGGTCGAGGCTGGAGTCCTGAGGACCTGAGCCCCTCAGACAATGGGAGAGGAGGAGGAGGAGGAGGAGGGAGAAAAGGAGGGATGGGAGGCTGAGGAGCAGGGGGACCATCACTCCAGAGAATGGTTCCTGGTGAATTGCGGAGAGAGAGCCATTTCTTAATAAACTTCCTCCCTCTAGAAGCACACGAGCCGGGCCTCAGGTGCAGGTGGAGGGATAGCATGTGTATCTGGAGGGGCCTCAAGGAAACGAGGAGGCAGGAGCCCAGGCCGCCTCCCTGAGCTCCTGCTGGCTCCCCCTTTCTTAGCCTCCCTTCCCAGAGCACTCAGTGGGTGGTGCCCAGAGGGAGGGGCGGGGCGCCGAGGAGCACCTTGGACGGAGCCTGAGATGTGAAGGGAGCAGAAGGGAGAGGTGAGGTTACAGCTGCCCCCGGGGCATCGAGTGTCAGTAATCATAGCCCCTCCCCTCATCAAGACCAGTTGAATGTTTGCTCTCAAATATTTCATAAATCTGCCCCTGCCCTCCACCCCTGAAGTGTCTTTGCTCAAGGCCCATCATCACATACCTGGACTGTGGAATCAACCTCCAAACTGGCCACCCAGCTTCTTGGCCAGCCGCCATTCCATTTTCCTCCTACAGCCAGAGTGTCAGTTCCAGAGTGGGCCTCTGATGGATCAGCCCCTCCTTCGAGAATGTCAGTAAGGCCTCCTCACTTACAGCTAAGATCCTACTTGTGTCTCTCGTGTCCAGCTCCACCTACACTGAGCCCTGTCTGCTGCTCCTGCAGCCACCTCACCTGTTGTGCTCACGTGAGACCCAGGAGCTGCCCACTTCAGATTACTTCACAGAAGTGTCACTCTGAAAGCAATCAGAGATAGAGTGAATGGAATCAAGGAAGACCTCCTGGAGGAGGTGATTAAAAGTCAAGTCTTAAAGGACATAAGAAAAGGTTAACAAAGCAAAGAAGTGAGGAAGAGTTTTGGGTTATATGATTTGCTCGAGGATCTCATGAAGTTTCATTGGCAGAGTGGATGTGACTGCTGCTTGTGTGTGGGAGGAGGGAGAAGAGAGAATTGACCCTGGCCAACTGGAGGCTGGTCTATATGCCCACTTGGGTCAGGAATGAGGTTTGGGGAGGCAGAAAGTAAGGAGTTGGAGCTGAGACACTTCCCTAAAGCCAGGACCACACTGTTCACAACCTCAGAGCTAGAGTAGACAAGCAAAACCATGCCCTTCAGCAAGAGGAAAGGTCAAGGCTAATACCCACCTTGACAGGAGTTTTGGATTTTTTTTTAAGTCTCCACAAGAGAAGCAAAATCTAAGTCTTCATTCCCAGTGAAATGGGCCCAAATACATATGACCTCTGAGGTCAAACAATGCTAACCTGGAAATTAACACAATTGGCACCCAACAGGGTTTGGCCTGGAGGGTCCTGAGCAGAAGCAAATGCAGTTATTCTGGGTGAAGCTTCCAACAAAGGTGTCAGGACCCTCCCAGAAAAGCGAGTCCTGTAAAAGTGGGGGGTGGGGGGCAGGTCACAGTTTAGTGACAAAGTACATGAGAAATCAACCTGCTGTGAGTCCCAGGAACTCCAGTGAATACACACCAGTACGAAATACTCACCAAACCAATACACTTTGATAGACAAATACACTAATGATAAACACATTAGAAAAAGACACCGTGAAAAAAAGACAGGGAGATAGGAAAGAGAACTGTAATGGGTTGAAGAGGGTCCTCCTGAAACTCATGTCTACTCAGAACCTCAGAACGTGGCCTTATATAGAAGCGTGGTGATGCAAACATACTTAATTAGAGATTTGGGGATGGAAATCATCCTGGATGGAGGGTGGGACCACAGTCCAGTGACTGGTGTCTTTACAAGAGAAAGGACGCAGAGATTTACACACACAGAGTTGAGAGAAGATGAGCACATGAAGACAGAGATGGAGTTAAGCGGGAGCTACAAGACAAGGGGTCTCCAGAAGCTAAAGGAGGCAAGGACGGACCCTCTTGGAGCATCACAGGCACCACAGCCCTACTGGCACCTTGATTTCAGACTTCTGACCTCCAGAACTGTGAGAGAATAAATCTCTCTTGTATTAAACCACCAAGCTCATGGTAACCTTATGCAACAGCCCTAGGAAATAAAAATAAATAAACAATTGGAGAATATAGTCTCTCATATTTTTATAAATTACCAGAAAAGCTAGCTGACCT
>SJXP01003326.1:49250-66522 GCA_006408505.1 Damaliscus lunatus | reverse complement strand
CCCCCCCAGTCATCTCCAGTCTGTCACCCCAGCCCCCTCTCCAGTCCTGGTTGCCTTCTCAGGGCTGTCTCCTCCTAGGGGTCCAGCAGGTGCCTCCTCTTTCAGCTCCTGCCCTTAAACGGTGACCAGTCATCCATCCATCCCCATCCCTTCCCTGGGATACCCTGAAGGACTTCACATCAGAATCAGATATAGCATCCTTGTTCATTTCCAATCCCTTCTTCCCAGCTTGGAAGCTGCTAACCAGTCTCCCAGGCCAGGAGAATCCTCACTCAGGTAGGACTACTTCTAGATATTTCCAGACTCACATCTGGATGACAGTTTTGGAGCTTAAAAGCTAAACATTATGTTAATTTATTCTGTGCTTCCTCCAGGACACCCCACCTTGGAGTCACGCTGGGTTGGAGTCTCCCTGCCCCAGTGGGGAACAGTCACATGGGAAGGCAGTAGGCAGGGAAGGGGATTCAGAGCAGTTCCTATTTTCCTTGTCATCGTGTCCCCACATCCCCAGGGCCTTGCTCTCACCCCATGGCTCCTCCCTGTGAAGCTCTGAAGCTGCCCTCCTCTGGGTGGAGCTGTGTCCCCTCAGATGGCAGCTCCTTCTAGTGATGGCTCCTGGGAGCACAGGCCAGCACACGTGTGTCTCCAGGTTGCTGGGGAAGGAGGCCATGGCCCTGAAGGTGTGTCCTGGGTCTCGGAGCCACGAGCTTTGGTCCTGGGCTCCCACCCACGGCCTGGCTGACCTGCTGAACTGTAGAGCAAAGCGCCCAAACCTACAGATTTGGCATTTTCATCTGGATTTCCCACTCCTATCTCCGGGGCAACCTCAGGGAAATACTTAACCACCCAGCTTCAGTTTTCCCATCTGTAAAATGTGGCTAGCAGTACAATCCAGTATCCCATTTCTGAAACCTTGGGTCTGTTCCAGAATTCAGAATTTGTCAGCTCCAGATAGGTGGCATGGTGCATCTACTCTGTATGACGTCACACTCACTGGGTCTGAAAGCACCTTGTCATGAGATATATTAGTGTTTCTGCACCGGAACTTTTGAACATAAATTGTCTCATGTTTGTTCAGGTCAAAATTTGTTACCAAATGAATTTTTTCAAAATTCTTCTTTCAATTTTCATAGCCTAGGAGGGATGGGATTGCAGGTAAGGACCAGCTTAACTTCTGCCTCCATAGATAAAGGTACACAGCTCAGAGAGATAAAATATGCATGGTTTGAGGCCAGAGCAAACATGGCTATAAGGTTTGGGATAAGACAAGCCTTCTGCCAAGGCCAAGGCTGACGGGCGGGGAGAGCAACTGTAGAGCAGCTGTGCTGTTACCAGGTGTCTGAGTCACTGGTTCCCACTCCATGCATCCTGAGCCTCAGTCCTCGCAGGGCCCTGAGCCTCTTCTCGGCATCTAACTCAATCCACCTCTGCAGCTGGATCATTCTCTGGGTGGTCCCAGTGAAGATCACTACCTTACCAGTGTCCGTGAGCTGCCTGACCGTCATAACACCACTCCACCAGGCTGACATCCCCAGACCTTGGACCCCACGTTCCACTTCCTCCGCCTACTGCACCTGTTCTCCACCAGTGTGGCCTTCTCGCTGGGGACCAGCATGGGCACTGGGAAGCGGGGGCCATGGGCAACTGGCCCCTGGCCACCTGGTGCTTTTGTTTGGCCCTGACTCTCATCATCTCCATTGTTGAGTTACGTAAGCTCCTACTATGCCGCCTTCCTCTGCCTCTCAGCCTGCATCGTTTACTCCATCACCTGCGTCCAATTCCTGCCTAGTGTCCCTTATCAGGACCGGGCTGTCGCTGCTACTGCTTTTTCCTGTCTCACATCTCTGCTGTATATCATAGATGTGGTCTGGACGTGGGTCTGCTATGTGTTCAAGGAGATTTCCAGCTCCATTCACACTGTGCCAGGCCTGCGGAAGGTGCTGGAGACCTTCGTGGCCTGTATCATCTTCGCCTTCCTCAGCAACACCTCCCTGTTCCTGCACCAGCCGGCCCTGGAGTGGCCGTTACTCCATCTGCTTCATCCCAGCAGCCGTGGCCACGCTGCTGAGGCTGGATGATGGGAGGACATCTACTCACCCCCTCCCCACCTTCCAGGCTGTGGTGACCCTGCTCTGTCCTTTTCTACATTAGCACTCTCGTCCTCTGGCTGCTCTGTCAGTTCAGTGAGGACTCTGACGGGGATGCTCATTGGTCCAGTGGCGAGGACTGCACTGATGACCTCCCCTACAGTCTGCATGTGCTCCTGAGACCAGCATCTGGCTGTGGCCATCCTGACAGCCGTCAGCCTGCTGGTTTACGTGGCTGAGCTGCTGTACTGGGCCCGCCAGCTTTCTGTAGGGACTGAGGATATCTCCAGGGCTCCAGACTCTGTTTGGTCCCATTCCGTATCTTCACAGAGTTTGGATTCCTCTGATGCCCTCTTCCTGGCTCCCTCTCTCCCTCCTCACATCCTTCCCCTTTCATCTCACTCTCTTTTCTGTTTCCTTCCCTCCTTCTGCTCTGTCTCCTTCCTGGTTTCTTTGGTTGTTCATATCCTGTTTTGTCTCTCTCTCATCTTTTCTACATTTTCTGCCTTTTGCCCCTTTTCTGGTCATCCTTGGTTTCTCATCTCCTGTGTCCTGACCACCTCTCCCCATTTTCCTTCTTCTGATCCGTCAGGACCCGAGACTCCTTCCTCCTCTGCCCACTGCCTCCTCCCACCTCCTGAGGTGCTGACTCCACAGCACACAGCCCTCTGTGCAGCTGTTCACATCCTGGGCCTCTGAAGAGGCCTCATTGCCAAAGTGTGTCTGTCTCCTGGTGGTGCCATAGTTATACATGCATTTGTGGCTGGGGGTGGGTAGCTAGTCATTGGGCTCTGTTTCTCCAGTGGAGGGGGTTATATAGGCTACATCCCCATTACCTTGAAAAAATTCTCCAGAGGTCAATAATTTCCAGTGGGCAAGAGTCTTGAAGCAGAGACCCTGGATCCCTGGGCCCCACCAGGTGCTAAGCCCCACCTGAGATTGGCTCCAGGATTTTTGCAGGCTCACTGAACACCCACTGCCTAGAGGGCATCTTACAGGAAGTCAGGGGTGAATGCCTTCAATCCCAGCTACTGTCTGGGGAATTTTAAAAAAGGAGCTGAGAGAAGTGTATGGTCGTGAAGACACCTGTCTGCAGTGCTTGTGAGGGGCAGCGATGTGGCCTGCTTGCCTCAGTGATGAAACAGCATTTGATCACTGCAGGGACAAGGGCATGGCCACTACCCGCCTGACAGTGAAGTTAGCCTCAGTGTTTTATTCATTTATTTAATTTTACTGTCTTCTGTTCAGGAGAGCAAAAATTACTGAGTGACTCTGTTTTGGGGTCTCTTTGATTAAAGACATTTTTTACATTGATTTCTTTTTTTAAGGTGTTTTTTTTTTGTGGTAAAAGTCACACAGTTAAAACGTGTGACTTTAACCATATTTAACTGCACAGTCCAGTGGCATTGAGTGCATTCACTGGGCAACTCTCACGATCATCTCTCTCCCAAATTTTTCACCTTCTTAAACTGAAACTCTCTCCCTTAAGCACTAAATCCCATCCGCCTCCTGCTCTTGGCATCTACCAATACACTTTCTGACTCTATGAATTTGACTCTTCTAGGTACCGCATATGAGTGGAATAAAATAGTATTTGTCCGCCCCTATTGTATATTGGAAGACATTTTAAAAGTTAATACATGTGAGTGACTTTGTTCTTAAAGAGGAAGTTTCTTTTCAAATTTTCTTGGGCAGGTGTTCGGGGATGGGATAGGGGTTGCTGGTCTCACTGTCTGAGGAACTGCACTGCTTGAGTGTGAGAGGACACACTCATGTATGTATGTTTCTCTGTGCCAGTTGCTTTCTGTTGCTGCTTCTTGATTCTCTGGGACTCAGACACAATGTAATCTAATCAATGTACATAATTTAAGAAGAATTTCTGGGGCTTCTGCTTCCTATTAGTCCCTGCTGTCAATCATAGAGAAGACGATTCAACATTCTCCACACTGATAATGTCCTTTTCAATCTCAGTTCAAAGATGAAAGAAAAGAAAGAAACAAACAAAAACCCAAAACAAAGTCCACATATTCTAATTGCCCCAATTTGCCTAGCACTCAGGAGCTGTAGCTGCTAAGTCACTTCAGTCGTGTCTGACTCTGTGTGACCCCATAGACGGCAGCCCACCAGGCTCCCTCGTCCCCTGGATTCTCCAGGCAAGAACACTGGAGTGGGTTGACGTTTCCTTCTCCGATGCATGCAAGTGAAAAGTGAAAGGGAAGTTGCTCAGTCGTGTCTGACTCTTAGCAACCCCGTGGACTGCAGCCCACCAGGCTCCTCCGTCCATTGGATTTGCCAGGCAAGAGTACTTGAGTGGGGTGCCATTGCCTTCTCCAAGCACTCAGGAGAATCCTAGTCAATTTCCACTCTCACCCAAAGCTAGGTTTCTGGGAGCCCCTTCCATTGACCCCAATCACACCTGAACCAGAGCCTGGGGGTGCGGCCCAGTCTATGATGCAAGATGCTGGGCCCCACCCCAATGCCAGCATCACAGGATGTTGCAGCCTGCTGCCCAGAATGTGCAGGCCATGAAGGCACCTGGATGCCTCTCTAGAAAGGTGTGCACTTGTCTGCAAACTCAGTGCACATGTGTGTGTCCATGTGCACATGCCCACTGCTCCCCTGCATTGAGACCAGCAGCTCTTTACAGTGACTGGTGCCTGTGAAGGCCCCACAAGTCTCCCGGTCTCACCCACAAAGCTACAGAGTCCAGCATCCTGGTGTCACCAGGGCCAGAGGAGCCGGAGGAGCAGAGCTGTGGGGGAGGGGAGGGAAGGCCCCCCTCTGCTGCCCCCTCCCTCCTGTACTGACATGAAGCCTGTGATCTTCACCCAGGGGCGGGTTGGATGGAGGGGGACGGCGCCCAGGAGGTGGTCCTCCTGGAAGGAAGATCTTAAGAAACAATGAAATAAAATTCCTCTTTTAAGACAAGACAAGAAAAATTAAAAAATACCATTATTTGTCTGTCTCTTTCAGCCTCTTCCCTCTCCTCTAGTGTGTGTTATTTATCTGCATTGTACCTTAACCAGACTCTCTGAGGGAAGAAACACCCCTTTCACCACAAGGGTGATGTTTTCTAGAGGAAGGCCTTGTAACGCCTTAGAAGATAGCACTGCTTACTTACCTAGGACCTGATTCATGTCTCAGCTGATTACTTGTGTTCTGCCTATTTTAAAGATTCCTGCCTTGTTTCTTGTAGTAACAGATCTGTGATGAAATCTGTGAAGAAAAAATAATGGTGACTAGGCCTCTTGAAATGATTCATATAATATATAGTTTATAAGATCCAGAATTGTAATACAGTGACTGTTTCCATATGGCTCAGTGGTAGCAAACGTGCCTGCCAATGCAGGAGGCTCAGGTTTGATCCCTGGGTCTAGAAGATGCCCTGAGGAAGGAAATGGCAACCCAATCCAGTATTCTTGCCTGGGCAACCCCATGGACAGAGGAGGCTGGCGGGCTACAATCCACTGGGTTGCAAAGAGTCTGAGACGACTTACCGACTAAACAGCAGCAACTACAGATGTGGGAAGAGGCAACAGGAGAGAACTGTTCCCTCAGGGCCCGTGCCCAGACCACCTTTTCCTCCTCAACAAATCCAATGACTTTAAGATTCCACTGACCAGTAAACATTCTTGCTCACCAAGTGTGTGCATGCCAGGCCCCATTCTAGACACTGGCCAGAGAGCAGAGAACAGAACCAAGAGTTCTGCTCTCAGGGAGCTTGCTTCTAGTACAGGAGACGTGCACATCAATATATAACATTAAGTCAGTGGGTGATTAATGCCACGATAAAGGGAACACAGGTAAGAAGAGTTACTGGAGTGTCTATGGTGGGGGAGGGGGCAAGGCTGCTATTTCAGGTGGGTGGAGGTCAGGCTGCTCCATGGATATGACATTTAAGAAGATACTGAAGGAAGTGAATAGGCTGTGGGATGACAACTCCCCAATTCCTGTCTCTGGAGTTGATCTCTATTGGGACCCAGAGTCACACCTTACTGCCTCCTGATCTCTCCCTCTGGATGTCTCAGGACACGTCACACTCAACATGTCCAGTCCCACCTCTCAAACCCCTCAGCCCCCAACACACACTGATCCTTCCTCATCTTTCCCATCTTAGTCAATGGCACCACCTTCCCAGATGCTCTTCACAAGCTGCTTGTGAATCCGTCTACCCTTCTTCATCTCTAGACTATGTGGTCCAGATCCATCCACCCCGTCACCTGCTCTCCTGCCATAAGCTTCTAGATGCTTTCTGTAGTTCCATCAGTTCAATTCAGTTGCTCAGTCATGTCTGACTCTTTATGATCCCATGGACGGCAGCATGCCAGGCTTCCTTATCCATCACCAACTCCCGGAGCTTGTTCAAACTCATGTCTATCATGTCAGTGATGCCATCCAACCGCCTTATCCTCTGTCGTCCCCTTCTCCTCCTGCCTGCAATCTTTCCCAGCATCAGGGTTTTTTCCAATGAGTCAGTTCTTCGCATCAGGTGGCCAACGTATTAGAGCGTCAACCTCAGCATCAGTCTTTCCAATGAATACTCAGGACTGATTTCTTTTAGAATTGACTGGTTTGATCTTGCAGTCCAAGGGACTCTCAAAGAGTCTTCTCCAACACCACAGTTCAAAAGCATCAATTCTTCAGCACTCAGCTTTCTTTATAGTCCAACTCTCACATCCATACACGACTCCTGGAAAAACCATAGCTTTGACTAGACTGACCTTTGTCAGCAAAGCAATGTCTCTGCTTTTTAATATGCTGTCTCGGTTGGTCATTTCCAGCTTTTCCCTCAAAGACTGGTTTAGAGTCAAGTCAGAGTAAGATACTTTGAAGGTTTCTGTTTGCTCCCTTAGGATGGAACACAGATTCCAAAACGCCACCTCCAAAGCCCTGAAATTTCAGACTTCTTTCTACCTCTCCAGCCTCCTCACTTCCCTACCTCCAGTCAGTGACAACTGCTTCCAGTTCCTCTTGGTCATCTCAGAGCCTTTCTCTTTACCTGTCTACACACCATCCCCCAACCCTGAACATGGTAGTCCTGTGTCAGTCAACGCCACTCTAAGCCTCAGTTTGCTCCTCCAGAAAATGGAGATATAAGCTCCTGCTTTTAGTCATCAAGGCTGTTAACTGCACCCTGAAGGAAACATCTCAGCACTTAAGCAGGGACAACTGTGCTAGAAGGACGTGGAGTAGCTTGGAGAATCATTGGGGAGGGACCAGCCTGACTACAGGCTGAGAGCAGGAGCAGGGGTGCTGGGCAGCCAGGTCACAGCCAAGGGCAGCTGGTCTAGGCACCATGGCCATTGGAGGCACACACTGGATGCTGCGGCAGGCCCCGCAGAAGGAATGCTGATCTGTCTTTGTTTCTGTGTATCACTAGTTCTTGTGTGTCTAGGCCCTACTATGGGGCAGGTCCAAGATTTATCTGGCCTTTTCTGTCTTAGTGAGGGTCAGGCCCAATCTCTCCCCAGGTCACACACATGATGGGATTGTCCTCAAATATGGCGATGAGTTCACGGCCTCAGTGGTTTCCCTCCATGGAGAAGTCCATCACACAAGACCAAGGATTGTTAGGATTAAATGGGACAAAACATGACTCAGTGATTGTCAAAAATTTACACAAAGCGCTAAAGGGATGGAATGCATCCCAGTCGGTAATTCCAGGCTACAGTCTGAGCTGTAAGCACTTGTTATATTCATTTAGGAAACACTTGCCATGGGCCAACAGGGTGTTTATGGACATAAAAGTTTTAAGAGGTGTCGCACACAGCGCTCACTACAGGTCAAGCCCTGCTCTGGATTCATTTGTTCCTCCCAGAAACCCATGAACTATGCACAACGTGTCCCCGTTTTTACAAGCACATAGAGGGTGATGAGCCCAAGATCACACAAGTAGGAGCTGGCAGAGCTGGGATGTGAACCCAGTCATGTGGGTGCAGGACCTTAAACTCTGATTGGCGTTGATTTGTACCTTAAATTCCAGGAAGATAGAGCGGCCCATAGTTTTTGAACATCAACCGTCTGACAAGGTGTCTTATTACCTCTGTTTCATTTCATCTTCAGAGATACTATTGCTGTCATCCCCAGTTAACAGTTGATGAACCTGAAGCGCAGAGAGCACGTTATGTTTTTAGCTCAGAGCCACACAGTTACTCCCTGATAGAGTCTGGATTTGAACACAGATCTGTCTCCCCCAAAGCTCAGCAGGTAAAAGAACCTCAGGAAATGCTGAGCCCCTTCCCTCTTCTCTCAGATCCAGGAACCAACCACACAGACAAGGGTCACATGGATCGGCCATCTGCACCGGCACCCAAGGGAGATAACCAGGTGCCTGAGACCGCAGGAGGGAATGGCCCCAACTCTCCCCACTCAGAGGAGGACTGAGGAAAGGCAATCCCTGATTTTTCCAAGAAGCTGGTCTATGAACACAGAATGGAAGGAAACATCTGTGTCCCAGGCTCTGTTCTGGATGTGGCTCAGGCCACAGTCTCGAGGGCATCAGCTGGAGTCATCGTGTGCAGAAGAGCCTCTGGCCACTACCCGAGGAGACAGGGAGCCCAGGCCAGGCAGGGAGCAAGGGAAGGGCTTGAGGCTTTGGCACCGCGAGGCGCTGCTTCTCCATCAACTGTGTGTGCTAAAGGGCTAGGAGAGGCCCTGGACACTAGATAGGTTGGTTTGGGAGCCACAGCTCACCCTCCCCATCCAAGTTGATTGGATAGCATCACCAACACAATGGACATGAACTTGAGCAAGCTCCGGGAGTTGGTGACAGACAGGAAAACCTGGTGTGCTGCAGTCCATGAGATAGGAAAGAGTCAGACCCCTGAACCCAAGACACCTCCCTTCTCTCTGTCTTTGGAGACAGGCCTGTGTGGGCATCTCTCAGCTCCTCCTCGAGCCTGTCTGCTTTGGAGTCAGAGCACATGTGACTGTGAATCCAGTCGCAGACCCCAGATCTGCCTCCCTTCACTCTGGGCTTCTGTTTCATCTTCCCCTGCTTATGGTCAGCTCTCTATATGCCCAGCAGGAAGGAATTTGCTATTCCTAAAGGAAACACAAGCTCGCTAAATAAGGCAAGAGCATTCTGGCTGCTGAGCTGGACTCTGAAGAAGTGGAAAGTCAAGAATGTGCAGACACAAGTGAGTCTGGGAGACCTCAGATGTGGGGGCACCTGGAAGCAGTTTGTGTTTTTGACAAGAATCACTGGAGAGTTGGACCCCTGGGAAGTGACTGAGGAAACTCAGGTTATGAAAGAGAAACATGTTCCCCACCAAGCAGAGCTTGTGGCGAAGGAGGGTCTGTGTAATCAGGAAGGACGTGACCAATCAACAGGACCCAGCAGCCAAGAGGAAACAAGCAGAGAGAGTGGCCAGAAGGGAGGGAGCCGGTTGCAATCTCCACGACTGAGTCTCCAGGACTGGCAAGTCCAGGGACCCAGGAAAGAGGGGTGCTGGGAGGGACCAGGGTCTCTGGCACCCCTCCCCCATCTAGCAGATGAGGAAACTGACTCAGCAGCAGTGAGTACCCTCCTCAAGGGGACGGGGCAGGTTTGTGCAGAACGAGGGTGGACGGGGCAGAATCCCAGCCTGGAGGATGCTGCCGCCACACTTGTCNTCTGGATTTGAACACAGATCTGTCTCCCCCAAAGCTCAGCAGGTAAAAGAACCTCAGGAAATGCTGAGCCCCTTCCCTCTTCTCTCAGATCCAGGAACCAACCACACAGACAAGGGTCACATGGATCGGCCATCTGCACCGGCACCCAAGGGAGATAACCAGGTGCCTGAGACCGCAGGAGGGAATGGCCCCAACTCTCCCCACTCAGAGGAGGACTGAGGAAAGGCAATCCCTGATTTTTCCAAGAAGCTGGTCTATGAACACAGAATGGAAGGAAACATCTGTGTCCCAGGCTCTGTTCTGGATGTGGCTCAGGCCACAGTCTCGAGGGCATCAGCTGGAGTCATCGTGTGCAGAAGAGCCTCTGGCCACTACCCGAGGAGACAGGGAGCCCAGGCCAGGCAGGGAGCAAGGGAAGGGCTTGAGGCTTTGGCACCGCGAGGCGCTGCTTCTCCATCAACTGTGTGTGCTAAAGGGCTAGGAGAGGCCCTGGACACTAGATAGGTTGGTTTGGGAGCCACAGCTCACCCTCCCCATCCAAGTTGATTGGATAGCATCACCAACACAATGGACATGAACTTGAGCAAGCTCCGGGAGTTGGTGACAGACAGGAAAACCTGGTGTGCTGCAGTCCATGAGATAGGAAAGAGTCAGACCCCTGAACCCAAGACACCTCCCTTCTCTCTGTCTTTGGAGACAGGCCTGTGTGGGCATCTCTCAGCTCCTCCTCGAGCCTGTCTGCTTTGGAGTCAGAGCACATGTGACTGTGAATCCAGTCGCAGACCCCAGATCTGCCTCCCTTCACTCTGGGCTTCTGTTTCATCTTCCCCTGCTTATGGTCAGCTCTCTATATGCCCAGCAGGAAGGAATTTGCTATTCCTAAAGGAAACACAAGCTCGCTAAATAAGGCAAGAGCATTCTGGCTGCTGAGCTGGACTCTGAAGAAGTGGAAAGTCAAGAATGTGCAGACACAAGTGAGTCTGGGAGACCTCAGATGTGGGGGCACCTGGAAGCAGTTTGTGTTTTTGACAAGAATCACTGGAGAGTTGGACCCCTGGGAAGTGACTGAGGAAACTCAGGTTATGAAAGAGAAACATGTTCCCCACCAAGCAGAGCTTGTGGCGAAGGAGGGTCTGTGTAATCAGGAAGGACGTGACCAATCAACAGGACCCAGCAGCCAAGAGGAAACAAGCAGAGAGAGTGGCCAGAAGGGAGGGAGCCGGTTGCAATCTCCACGACTGAGTCTCCAGGACTGGCAAGTCCAGGGACCCAGGAAAGAGGGGTGCTGGGAGGGACCAGGGTCTCTGGCACCCCTCCCCCATCTAGCAGATGAGGAAACTGACTCAGCAGCAGTGAGTACCCTCCTCAAGGGGACGGGGCAGGTTTGTGCAGAACGAGGGTGGACGGGGCAGAATCCCAGCCTGGAGGATGCTGCCGCCACACTTGTCACAAGCAGCGTGGGGCTGTGAACGGACAGCGGCCTGGGGACAGGGCACCTGGTCCTGACTCTGACTCTGCCACACGCTGGGTGACTCTGGACAAGTGCTGCCCTCCCCGGGGTCCAGCTGCTCCTCCTCTTGATGAGAGGATTAAGTGGATCTCACTCAGTTGTGTCTGACTCTTGCGACCCCATGGACTGTAGCCCTCTAGGCTCCCCTGTCCAGGGGATTTCCCAGGTAAGAATACTGGAGTGGGTTGACATTCTCTTCTCCAGGGCATCTTCCCAACCCAGGGATCAAACCCAGGTCTCCTGCATTACAGGAGGATTCTTAACCTCTGAGCCACCATGGAAGCCCCTCTGATGAGAAGGTTGAACTAAATACAGGATCATTACACTTTCTTCTGAGGGCCACAGTGAGGGGCCTGGAGCAGCCTTGGAATTGTGACAAATGGCCCTTAGCCTCTCAGCAGGAGGGATGAAGCAGCCACCCCCATGAACCAGGAGGCTTGAACAGTGAGCCCCTCAGGTGAGCCCACCCTGGACAATTCTTTTACTGGAGCATAGAGACATTTCCAGTCTCCTGGGAAGTGAGGTCCCAGGGCTGTGTTCAATTTGATTTTGTCAAGATCTGGTAAGTGGGAGGGAACTCCATGCGCAGGTCTTCCTGTTACTCCATAGTAAGGATTCTTCCAACAAGGGCACTAAATTAAAGGCAAAAAGGAAATGAAACTGTGAAAAGCCTGCCTCTTTCACAGAGGAGTCTGCAGGCAAGGGAGGGAGAAGAGGGGGTCAGCTTTCTAGGGAACTGAATCCAGCCCCAGCTCTGGGGCTCCAGTCCTGATGCCCGAGGCAGGCACTGCCAGGGCATCTGCGCCCCTCCCCCCACTCCAGGCCCCGGAAGGAGGAGGGGTTCTAGTGTGTTGGCGGGACACAGCCTTAGCGTCACCACAGTGTGAGGAAGAAAGGAGGTCTGAGCAGTCTCTCCTTTTAAGACGTGACAGTTCACTTGATTTGGCCAGAGTGTGTCCCCTGGGAGTTGGGTGGGGTGGGGGCGTGCCAGGGGTGCATTTCCACTGAGACGATTCCCTGCAAGAGGTTTCAGTGCAGGAGAAGAGTCAGTGGCTGACTCTTCATACAATCTTTTTCTCACCTCAGACCTACTAAACTGAAAAAAATCAAATCCTTCAAGTTGATCCACAAAAAAAGGTGGAACTGTTCATTAGTATTTTTTTCAAACCACCGTCCAACATGGGCTGATGCACAGACGTCAGTGATGATTGTGTTCACAGTGGAGGAGCGGCACCTCGTCCCAGACAAAGCCCAACACTCATCTCTCGGTATTTGGCTTCTTGAGGGATGACTGGACAAGCCAGAGTTCAGTAACATGGGACAAGCTAAAGGGCCTCCAGAAGCTAAAGAGGCAAAGTGGGACCCTCCCCTGGGGCATCAGAGACAGCACTGCCCTGCTGACACCTTGTTTCAAAACGCTGATCTACAGAACTGTGAGAGAACACATTTCTGCTGTTTTAAGCAGCCAAGCTTGTGAGAATTTGTTGCAAATATAGGAAACCAGATTCCAGAAATGAAAAATATATTCTTTGTCATATTAAAAAAAAAATTCTCAGTAAAACTTGCTGACCTCCTGCCCTAGAGCATGGCGGTCACATGGATCCCAGGACCCGTTGTCATATCCTGTGTCCCCCAGTGTCTGAGACTCACAAGGGAGAGTCCACTGATCTAGAGAAAGCTGATCGGTACAAACATCCACAGGAACCAGAGGGAAGGAAGGAAGTAAAGGGAATGGAGAGGACTAGGGCCCCTGGAGAGGACCAGCTGTACCTTTCAAAGGTGGTGAAAAAGCAAGATACCGTGTGCATGACATGGTCTTATGTCTATAAAATCGAAAAAAAAGATACAGATAGGGTCTACAAACATGTATGCGTGTATGTACACACATGTCTAAATAATGATTTCAAGGCCTGTGACATGTGTTGAAGGCTGTACATGAAGTTGAGGACACGGATTCTCCCTGGATGGAGGGCTGGATGCTCCTGTGAGCAGGCAGGAAGCCTGGCCATGCCCAAGAGGGGAAACCGGGCACATGAAAGATGATCACAGTCCTGCTTTATGTTGATTATACACGAGAATAAGAGAAATATAGAAAACTACACAAAGGTATAAATGGAAACAACACAGTGGGCATAAAGCTGCTCAGCTCCAACCACCCCCTCTGTCTCCCCCAAGGACACACAGCCAGGGACATCAGATATCCTGCAGCTTCTAAAGGAGCAGGAAACCTGGATTTTCTTGTGAAATTAAAACACTGCAGCTTCCAGCCTCTTAGGGAAGAAACAACACTGATTCTACACCATGTCTTCCAGAAAACACCATGAAGAAAAACAAAACAAATCCTCGGGGCCACCTCCAGTACAAGCCAGCTTGCACCCCTAGTCTGGAGCAAACCAAGTTTGCAGGAGGTTATGTGTAGAGGGAGTCCAGGGCCTTCTGGGTCCTCTCTGAGGGGGAGGTGGAGAACCGTGAGACCGTAAATTGCCTCATGTACATTCAACTCAAATTCTGTTACCAAATGAATGATTTTTTAAAGTTGTTTTCTATTTTGAGAGACTTGAAGGTTTGAGATTGTATATAAGGACCATTTTACCTTGCAATCTCCATAGATAATGGTACGCAGCACAACAGGCCCAAAACATTCATGGTTTGGGGTCGGACCAAACATGGCTGTGAGATTTGGGGATGAGACAAGTCTCCTGACAAGGCCAAGGCTGATGGGCGGGGAGAACCATGATGGAGCAGCTGTGTGGTTACCCAAGTGTCTGAGCCCTTGGTTCCAGCTCCGCAGATTCTGAGCCTCAGCCGTCGCAGGCTCCTGAGCCTGTTCCAGGCATCTGACTTAATCCACCTCCAGGGCTGACTTTTTCTCTGNACCGGGCCATCGCTGCCACTGCTTTCTCCTGCATCGCTTCTGTGTTTTATGCCCTGGATGCGGCCCTCAGGAGAAACTGGTGTGATCGCGATGATGTCACCTGCTACGTGCACACCGTGCCAGGCCTGCTGAAGGGGCTGGAGACCTTCGTGGCTGGTGTCATCTTCACCTTCATCATCAACACCTCCCTGTACCTGCACCAGCCGGCCCTGGAGTGGTGCGTGGCCGTGTACTCCATCTGCTTCATCCCAGCAGCCCTGGCCATCCTGTTGAACCTGGGCAAATGGCAACGCAGGCTGCCCAGCCTGTATCCCATTGTTCAGCGTGTGCTCAGCCTGCTCTCCGTCCTCCTCTATGTCGGTGCTCTGGTCCTCTGGACACTCCACCAGTTCAGTGAGGAGTTTGGTGGACAGCTCCAGCGGTCCAGTGATATGGGCTGCATCAGTGGGCTCACCTACACCCTGTGCTTCCGGGACCGGAAACTGACTGTGGCCATCCTGACAGCCGTCAGCCTCTGGTTCACGTGGCCGACATGGTGTGCTGGGCCCGCCAGGCTTCTGTAGGGACTGGGGCTCAGTCCAGTGCTCGCGATCCCCTCCACTCACAGGGGTGTCTTTACAGAGCTCTGTCAGCCCCTGATGTCCTCTTCCTGGCTCTCCTCTCTCCCTGCCCGCATTCTTCCCCACTCGTCTCACGCTCTTTTCTATTTCCTTCCCTCCTGTTCTGTCTCCTTCCTGTCTTGTGTGGTTGCACACATTCTGTTTTCCTTCTTTCTCTTGCTTCTCTCATTTTTTCTACATTTTCCTACCGTTTGCTCCTTTCCTGGTCATCCTTGCTTTTCTTATCTCCTGTGTCCTGACCACCTCTCCCCATTTACCTTCTCCTGATCAGAACAGCCTGGTATAAATCAAGCTCCCACTCAAGATCAAACTCATAAGTAAGATAAAAAAGACTGAAAATAACCCAGGTGTTCATCTTTAGGATGGATTAATAAACGATGATGTAGTGAAAGAGGGAATACTCTGCAACCGCTCCTGCTGCTGCTAAGTCACTTCAGTCGTGTCCGACTCTGTGCGACCCCATAGAAGGCAGCCCATCAGGGTCCCCCCTCCCTGGGATTCTCTAGGCAAAAACACTGGAGTGGGTTGCCATTTCCTTCTCCAATGCATGAAAGTGAAAAGTGAAAGTGAAGTTGCTCAGCCATGCCCAACTCTCAGCGATCCCAGGAACTGCAGCGACCCCATGAACTGCACCCGACAGCTCCTCCATCCATGGAATTTTCCAGGCAAGAGTACTGGAGTGGGTTGCCATTGCCTTCTCCGAAATATCTCCAGGAGACATGAAATAAAAAGTTAACATATAAATCAACATGGAGCATATTATATTTTATATAATAAAAATGAGGGGAAATAATATTAAATACACCTGCATGTGCTTGATTTTTGTCAGGAAGCACAGGAAGGACTCCCCTGAGTTCATTGGAATAGTTACCTGGTCTGGGAGGGGGATGGGAGCTGAGGAGAGAGTGAATGGAGCCACAGGTAGAAGTGAGGTTTCTCAGAGTATGGCTTTGTCAGAATATTTTTATTTTGAGCCATGTAAATATTCCCTTCTTAAAAAATAAAATTTATGTTTGAAAAATATACCAACTGGAGAAGAAGAGTCAGGGGACAGATAGTTGGCAGACAGTCTCCATGCTCCCTGCAGCCTTGACGGATAGGCTGAGGAGCTGAGAGATGTGTGCACAGGCCTGTCTCCAAAGCAGGCAGAAGGGAGGCACC
Organism: Damaliscus lunatus; assembly: GCA_006408505.1. Classification (NCBI taxonomy): domain Eukaryota; kingdom Metazoa; phylum Chordata; class Mammalia; order Artiodactyla; family Bovidae; genus Damaliscus; species Damaliscus lunatus. The sequence goes on along the minus strand of SJXP01003326.1, from coordinate 50,655 downwards.
TTGAGTCCAGGGGTCTGGGGAGGGGGAGCTGTGGTCCCCAATACCCCTTGCTGAGTGGCTAGGGCTTCCCCAAGCCCTTTAGCACACACAGGTGATGGAGAAGCCTCCCGGTGCCCAAGCCTCAGGTCCTTTCCTTGCTCCCTGCCTGGCCTAAGCTCCCTATCTCCGGGGGCGGCGGCCAGAGGCTCCCTCCTCAGCCAGAGCCTCCCCCAGGCAGGGTGACTCCAGCTGACGCCCCCTAGACTGTGTCTTGAGCCGCATCCAGAACACAGCCCGGGGCACAGATGTTTCCATCCTCTGGCCAGCTTCTTGGAAAAAATCACAGAGTCAACCTTCCATAGTCCACCTTTGAGTGGAGAGAGAAGGCACTCTGCTCTCGGGTGGCCTCAGGCACCTACCTGGGAGCCAGGCATTGATGCCAACCCGTGTGACCCTTGTCTGTGTGGCTGTGTCCATTGGAAATGTCTCTGTAGGAAGACTGATGGGCCGAGGAGATCCAGGCCAGGCTCCAGTCACTCCCTCCCTAGGGGCTGGACCCTCTCTGTCGTGTTCTGGCTGGCTTGCCAAGAGGAAGTGGTCTGGCTGGGATGGGAACTCGGCCACAGGACCTCTGGGTGGGGCACTAGAGCCAGACCAGGACACACGGAGCCTGGAGATGAATCCTGGACCCAAGGGAAGAGGGAGGGGCTCAGCACTTACTGCGGCTCTGTTCCCTGCTGGGGCTTCCCTGGTGTCTCAGATGGTAAAGAATCTGCCTACAATGCGGGAGACTCAAGTTTTATCCCTGGGTTGGGAAGATCTTCTGGAGAAGGAACTGGCTTCCCACTCTAGTATTCTTGCCTGGACAATTCCATGGACAGAGGGAGCCTGCGGGGCTACAGTCTGTGGGGTCACAAAGAGTCAAACATGACTAGCGATTAACACTTTTTTCTTTTTCTGCTATGACCTGCTGAACTTTGCAGGGAGACAGACCTATATTCACATCTGGGCTCTGACAGGGAGTAACTGTGAATTTGAGCAAAAAACATAACACACTGTCCGAGCCTCAGTCTCATCATCTGTACAATGGGGATGACAATAATAATAGCCCTGAAGATGAAGGAAATGGAGGTAAGGTCACTGAGTCAGTCTGTTGGTGCTGAGAAAAATATTGGCCACTCTTTCCCTTTGGGTCTAAGCTACAAATCAAATCCAAGCAGATTTTAAGGTCCTAAACCCATATGACTGGGTTCACATCCCATCTCTGCCACCTACACCTGTGTGATCTTGACCAGCTAACATCTCTGTGCCTGTGAAAATGGGGACACTGAGTGCACAGTTCAGGAGCTGCTGGGAGGAACAAATGAATCCACAGGAGAGCTCGACCTGCAGTGAGCACGACACATATGACCTCTTGTAACTGTTG
>SJXP01003326.1:0-35280 GCA_006408505.1 Damaliscus lunatus | reverse complement strand
GAACTCATTTCCCCTGTGTTAAAAGGCAGATTCTTAACCACTGGACCACCAGAGAGGTCCTCTGCTATAAGCTTCCAGTTGCTTTCTCTATTTCCATCCTTTCCTCAAAGTCTGGTTTGGAATAAAGTCAAACTAAGATACTTTGAAGGCTCCTCTTTGCTCCCTTAGAATGAAACACCAACTCCAAAACGTCACCTGCCAAGCCTTTCAAGCCCAGACCCCTTTCTACGTTTCCTGCCTCATCACCTCCCTCCCTTCAGCCACTGGGAACGTCTTCTAGTTCCTCTTGGTCATCTCAGGACCTTTCCCCTGACATGTCTACACACCCCCAACCCTGAACTGAGGCCAGAGCTCAGCCTGGCACACAGTATGTCCTGTGCTCAATCTATGCCACTCTAAAGCCTCAGTTTGCTCACCCAGAAAATGCAGATAATAGCTCCTGCTTTTAGACTTGATGGCTCTTGATTACACCTTGCAGGGAACATCTCTGACAAGAAGGATGTTGGGTAGCTTGGAGAACTACTAAGGAGGGAAGAGTCTCAGAAGAGACTCAGACCAGGAAGGAGGATGCTGGCCAGCCAGGGCACTGCCAAGGACAGCTGGTCCAGGCACCGTGGCCATTGGAAGCACACACTGGATCCTGAAGGAATTCTGATCTGACCTGATGGCTGTATGTCACCTCTTCCTTAGGTGTGTGTCCAGGCCCCACTTGTGGGACAGGTCAATGATTTATCTCGACTTCTAAGATTCTTATAACTTTTTCCCCAAGTCTCACACAATAGGAACATCCTCAAATATGGTGATGATTTCAGGTCCTCCGTGGTTCCCCTCCATGGAGATGTCCATCACACAAGGACAGGGGTTGTTAGGAGGATTCAATGAGACAAAACATGACTCGGTGATTCTCAACATTTTTCAAGAATTTCCCAGAAAGGCAATAGATCCCAGTCAGGAGGTCCAGTCTGGACCATGAGGCTGTAAACTCATGTTATATTCACTAAGCAGTTTCCATGTGCCAACGAGGCAGTTGACATAAGAGTTATAAGAGGGATCACATACAGTGCTCATTGCATGACAGGTACTACTCTGGATTCATTTGTTCCTCCCAGAAGTCCCTGAACTATGTCCTCACTGTTTTCTTTTTCACAGGCACAGAGAGGTCAGCTGGCCCAAGATCACACAGGTAGTAAGTGGTAGAACTGGGATTTCAACCCAGGCACTTGGGTTTAGGATCTTAACCTCTGGTTAGCATTGACTTTGTATCATATATCCAAGAAACATAGAGTAGCCAACATTTTCTCAGCAGCAACAGACAGACAAAGTGACGTATGACTCGCACATCGTTTCCCCATCAGGGATATCATTGTTATCCCCATTTCTAGATGATGAACCTGACTCTCAGAGAAGACATATTCTCCAGGTCACACAGTCACTCCCTCTCAGAGCCTGAATTTGAATACAGGTCTGTCTCCTGAAAAGTACAGCGGGTGATAGAACCTCAGGAAATGCTGAGCCCCTCCCCTCCTCACTCAGATCCAGGAATCATCTCCTGTCCTGTCTGAGCACAGTGCCCCCTCAGAGGCCCAGCAGTAGATTCCTCATATCAGCCAGACGGCTTCCTGTTGGCAACTCAGTCAGAAAATGCCGGAGTGTGGAGACCTTAGACAGGGCTGATGATGCTGACCGTCGTCTCCTCTGCTCAGCTGAGTCCCTACAGGCACCTTCAGACAGGAGCCAGGCGCACAACGGGCCGGGTCGTTGGCCTCCTCGCTGGGCCGTGAGGCAGATAGCCAGGTGTCTGAGACCACAGGAGGGGATGGTCGCACTTCTCTCCACTCAAAGCTGGACCGAGGAAGGCCACCTCTGTGATTTTTCCAAGAAGCTGGTCCAGAGCCGAGGATGGGAACATCTGTAGCCTGGGCTCTGTTCTGGGTGTGGCTCAGGCCACAGTCTGGGGATGTCAGCTGGAGTCACCCTGCCTGGGGGAGGCTCTGGCTGAGGAGGGAGCATCTGGCCACTGCCTCGGGAGACAGGGAACCCAGGCCAGGCAGGGAGCAGGGGAAGGGCCTGAGGCTTGGACACTGGGGAGCTTCTCCATTAACTGTGTGTGCCTCCCTTCCCTCCACTTTTGGAGACAGGCTTTATGGGGGCATCTCTCAGCTTCTCCCCTAGCCTGTCCATCAAGGCTGCAGGGAATATGGAGACCATTTGCCAACCATCCCTCCTCTGACTCTCTTCTCCACTTGGTATACTTTTCAAACGTAAAGCTTATTTTTTTAAGAGTGTAATGTATTTCCACAGTTCAAAGTCAAAATGCTCCAAAAAATCACACACTGAGAAACTGCACTCCTGCTTATGGCTCAGTCCACTCTTTCCTCAGCTCCCCTTCCCTACCAGGACAGACAATTCCTCCACTGCACTCCAGAGAGGCCTTCCTGGGCCTCTTGAAGCAAATCAAATACAGATATATTTCTTTTTATTTTCACTACTATTATTACTTAGAAACAACTTACTGTTCATCAGTCTGCATCTTACTGTGTTTACTAAATATATCCTGGAGATATTTCCATGTCATTATTTGAGAGCATCTTCATTTTTCCAGCTGTATAGTATTCCCTCTGGTGGCTAACACAATGGCTTATTAACACATATCCTAAAGACAAGTATGTGGGTTATTTTAAAACTATAGCATCTTATTTTCAAATGAGATCTTGAGTTGAAGCATGATTCATGCCAGGCTGCTCTGGTTAGGAAAAGTGGTGGTTGAGGCCATTAATTGACTTGCAACTCCCACCACCTAACCAGAAACCTAGGGCTCCTAAGGGCAAAACTCAAAATCCACAATTTAAGCACAATCTGCTCCTTTTATGAATGTGAAACTGACACTCAGATCAGGGACAAGACTCGTCTGTGGTTATAAGCTATGCTATGGCAGAATTGGAGCTAGAAACCAAATCTCCTGGGCTCTGCTCACCATATGACTCACAGTTCAGCCCCAGGGAAATCAGACCAGGGATAGGGGGCCACTCGACTGGAATCAGGACCAGGCATGTCCAGGACAGGACTGTGGACACGACTGTGGACACTGGATCTGTCTCTCACTCTGGGTTTCCATTTCCTCCTTCACTGCTTGGGATCAGTCCCTTTGTCCTCCCAGAAGAAGGAACATTGCTTTCCCTAAAGGAAACACAAACTCCCCAATCAGGGCGAGAGTATATTCGGGCTGCTGAGCTGGACTCTGAAGAAGTGGAAAGTCAAGAATGTGCAGGAATAAGTGAGTCTGGGACACCTCCCACTGTACGGGCACCTGGAAGCAGTTTGAGTTTTTGACAAGAATCACTGGAGAGTTGGACCCCTGGGAAGTGACTGAGGAAACTCAGGTTATGAGAGAGAAACATGTTCCCCACCAAGCAGAGGTCGTGGGGGAGGAGGGTCTGTGTAATCAGGAGGGATGTGACCAATAAACAGAACCCAGCAGCCAAGAGGAAAGAAGCAGAGAGGGTGGCCAGAGGGGAGGGAGCCGGTTGCCATCTCCACCTCTGAGTCCCCAAGACTGGCAAGTCCAGGGGCCCTGGAAAGAGGGGGGCTGGAGGGGCCAGGGGTCTCTGGCACCCCTCCCCCTCTAGCAGATGAGGAAACTGACTCAGCAGCAATGAGTGCCCTCCTTTGGGGATGGGGCAGGTTTGTGTGGAACGAGGGTGGACGGGGCAGAATCCCAGCCTGAAGGATGCTGCTTGCCACACTTGTCACAAGCAGCATGCAGCCGTGGACAGACAGCCGGCCTGGGGACAGGGCCCCTGGGTCCTGACTCTGAATCTGCCACACACAGGGTGACTCTGGACAAGTGCTGCCCCTCCCTGGGGTCCAGCTGCTCCTCCTCTGTGACGAGAGGGTTGAATTCAGCAGAGGACCTTTACACTCTCTTTTGCGCTCCACAATGAGGGGGCTGGACCAGCCTTGGATTTGTGACAAGTGACCCTTAACTCCCAACAGGAGGGATGGAGCAGCCACCCTCATGAACCACGAGGCTTGGACAGTGAGCCCACCCTGGACAATTCTTGTATTAAAGCACAGAGGCATCTGCATCCTCCTGGGAAGTGAGATCCCCGGGCTGTGTTCAGTTTGGTTCAGGAAAATAGTAGACTATGAGATTCCTGCACCCAGAATTGGGGACGTCAATGCATACTTGTTTTTCTATGTAAAGATTAATCAACAGTGAATATAAGAAAGAAATGGAAAATTTCACTGGAATCAACCTGAGAAGTATCACTGGGGAGACAGTCTCTCAGGAAGCTCTGAGTACTGTTCTGAAGAAGTAAGGACCGGGCCCAGATGTGTGTGACAAGGGGCACACAGCTTGGTACAGGATACTGCTCTTTAGGAGGAATGGATATCTTAGTTAATGGTTTTGGTGCTTTTCTAAGGTTGGGAAGATGCAAGAAACAGTTTTTGAAAAACTCTCATGACAATATCCTGCTAGCTGAGGTCTGGCCCTGCCAGTTTTCTCAGAGCACCAAGCGCTTTACCCTGATTTTCACCCCGAATTCCTTTCAGGATGAACGTAAGTCAGTGACTCCAGTGGCTCATAACTAGATTCTGGTAGAACTGAGTGGTGGGAAACACTGTTTATCGCACAGTCCTGTCTATTTGCGCTTAGTCGCTCAGTCGTGTCTGACTCTTTGTGACTCCGTGGACTGTAGCCCACCAGGCTCCTCTATCCATGGGGATTCTCCAGGCAAGAATACTGGAGTGGGTTGCCATGCCCTCCTCCAGAGGATCTTCCCAACCCAGGGATCGAATCCAGGTCTCCCACATTGCAGGTGGATTCTTTACCCTCTGAGCCTCCAGGAAGCCCTCTCCATTTGTTTCTGTCTTAATTTCAACCAAGGTTTGGGAGGCATCTTTGACCATTTTGTCTCAGAGTGCTAGGAATGCTCATTTCGAGGTCAGGTGAGGATTTCTTTGATAGACCACTCACATGATATTACTTATCTAGTCCTGGGAACAGTAGCCAAAGGCCTGGGGGTCACCTGTCTCACTAGTCTGTCAGCTTCTGAGAAATGGTCCCTCCTCTTGCTTCTTTCCATATCTAGAGTCATGCTATTACAATCATGGGTCTTATAGAACTATGTATTGTATGAATTGTTTCAAGAAGTGTACTCATTGTTATTTTCCATCACAGACTCAATCACAGGTCTGTTAATGCAAGAAACAAGAATCTTGTAAAACAGGCAGAATACAAGTAGCACAGCTATGACGTTAATCAGGTCATCGGTAAGTGAGCAGTAATACCCTCGAGGAGTTGCACGGCTTTCACTAGAAAAATTCATCTTTACAATTGAGCAGGTATTTCTGCCCTTGGGGACAGCTGGTTAATAATAATGCAGATGTACAGTGCGCACTGGAGGGGAGAGAGGAGGTCAAAACAGGCAGAGAAAAATACTGTGCTTTTTAAATTTTTCTTTGCTTGCTTTAAAATATGAATTTTATTTCAGTCCTTCTTAAGATTTTTCCCATGACGTGGATCACCTCAAGGGAGCCCTCCCCATTCACCCCTCCTGCCACTGGGTGAGGATCACAGGCTTCATCCCAGCACAGGAGTGAGTGGCAGCAGAGGGGGTCCTTCCCCTGCCCTCCCCCCACCCTCCCCCGCAGCCCTGCGCACCTGGCCCCTGGCCGGGGTGACACTAGGGTGCTGGGCTCTGGGGCTCTGTGACTGAGGGGGGAGATGGGTGGTGCCTTCACAGCCACCAGCTACTGTACAGGGCTGCTGGTCTGCATGCAGGGGGGCAGTGGGCACACACACATGTACACACATGTGCACTGAAATGCACACAACCGCACACCTTTATAAAGAGGCAGCCGATGTGTCACGGCCCCTTTAAGAGTTAGGAAGGCGGGATGCTGGCATTGTGGTGAGGCCCAACTGCTTGTACTGAAGGCTGGGCCACACCCCATCCTGTGGTTCCTGTGTGGGTGGGGAGTCAGTGGGCGGGGCTCCCAGAGACCTAGTTTAGGGTGAGAGTGGAAATTGGCCAGGACTCTTCTGAGCTCAGGGCTTCCCAGGTGGCTCGGTGGTAGAGAACCCACCTGCCGATCCAGGAGACATAAGAGATGCGGGTTCGATGGTGAGTAGGAAGATCCCTGAAGGGGGGCATGGCAGCCCACTCCAGTATTCTTGGCTGGAGAATCCCATGGACAGAGGAGCCTGGCAGGCTACAGTCCATGGTGTCACAAAGAGTCGGACACGACTGAGCACTGACACACACACACACGCCTGTTCTGGACACACCCTGGCCAAACTGAGTGCCCTGTCGGGTCTTAAAGGGAAAGATGACTCAGACCTTCTTTCTTCCTCATGTTGTAGCGGTGCTGAGGCTCTGCTCCGCCCTCACACTAGAACCCCTCCTCCTTCCAGAGACTGAGGGGAGTGGGCACAGACCCTGGGGCAGCCCCTGCCTGGGGCATCAGGGTTGGAACCACAGAGGTCGGGATGGATTCAGTTCCCTAAGAAGCTGACCCAGTTTTCTTCCTCCGTTGCCTGTGAAGACTCCTCTGTAAAGAGGGCAGGCTTTTCACAATTTAGTTTCCTTTTCATACTGAGACAGGAGGTAGATGGACCCCATCAGGGTAAAGTGATTGGAGATACATTCCCTATGGACCAAAACGCCAAGACTAGAGTAGCAAGACTAAGGTAGGAGGCTGGGCCCTGCATATTTCTCACTCTCAAAGTCAGGAGACCTCCCTGACCACACAGGAGCAGAAAAGCTCCTTGGAAGTCAAAAGGGAGTGATGCTAACCAATGCCAGGCTACCCATAGGCCTCTTCGGAAGAATCTGTCCTCTCTAAGAGATGCATGCATGCCGGGGTCCAGCCCCGGTGGATCCAGGGAATTTGAAGGGTGGACAGCGTTGGCGAGGAAAAGGAAATTTAGGTGAAGAGAAGAGGCTGAATAACTTGGATTATGTGGAAGACCAATAAAGTTCCAGACAAGGAACTTGCACCAGCTACGTTAGGCCACCGGCATCTGTTTGAATATCGGAGAGTGCCCCGCCTTGGGCTCTCTCTCCTACAGATCTTAGAAGCCAGGACAAATAAGTAGACATGGTGAGCCTCCCCGCTCCAGATGGGAATTCAGCCGGAAAAAGAAAAGAACAACATGGGGAAGCCCAGCATAGGTGCAAGACTCCAAAAACTATTTTTCAAAATCAGCTTATATACCCCAAGTTGTACATATAGAAAAAGAGTTATGCAGGGGCAGCAGTCCTGACCCTCATTGAGACAAGGCTTTCTTTTTGCATACCCTCCCATATGCAAAAGGTCTCAGGTGGTTTACATTATCTTCTGGCCAAGAGGCTTGTTAACATTTTTATGGCTCTCTTCCTGGATAATTGTCCAGAAAACTCCTTTTCCCTAGAAGTGTTTTTTCTTTACTCTGCATCACCCTCAAAGAACAAAAAAGTTACATTCCTATAGAACAAAGGTGCAGTGGGTTATAACAAAGAAAGTACTTAACTCAAAGATCTAGTGTTGCTAATACCAGGTCTACTACCTGTTTTTCTATATACCAACTATACCTAAAAATAAAAGATATGAAAATTTGGCAGCATGTATTGGCTCAACAAATGAAACCTTTAATCAGTCCTCTTCTAATGATTTTGACTTCTCGGAAGCCCCGACATTCCTAGGATGTTTTAATCTTCCTGTGCCTCCCGCAGTCAGGAGGCCTCAGACAATCACATGTGCAGCTGTAGGAGTCCTGCAGGCAGGCAAGAAAGCCATCAGAGGGGTTTTTGGATTGAAACACTCTTATTATGCCCAGGAGATTTATTATCTAAAAGCTCTAATTTTTTCCAGAAAAAGGTGGTGGGGGGACAGTCCCCTGTTAATGACAGAAGAGTAGGTGGAAAGCAAAACATAGTAAAGCAGGCAGATTTTGGTCTTGGGGAGTGGATGCTCAGGAATTTCCAGGGGGAATCCCTGAAGCCGAACACGTCCTTGCATTTTTTCAGGCTTCCTTCCTCATGACCTTGTCACGGGTGGGATTCCTCATGCTGGCTCCCGACACATGCACACATGGGAGGATCCTGAGATATATCAAACATGGACTCAGAACCAGGCAAACCACAATGATTGGCCAAAGGAAATCCAGAAGAAATGGCCCATAAAAGTAATTCAAACTGCCACGAGGGTGTGACTCAGTGACTGTCCCTGACTTTGCCCATGTTTCTATCCACACGTACTGTACTCTTTTTCCTCATAATAAATACTCGACCTGTTTCACATCTGTCTTTGTGGAAATTCTTTTCTGCAAAGCTGAAGGGCCAGGGCCCTGGTCACTGACCACTGGTCTACTGGCTAGGACCTCTGCTTGCACCACCGGGACCCGGCCTCAGTCTCTGGCTGGGAACCCAACCACCGCTCTAAGCCGCTGCAGGCCAAGGCCACCCGAGATCAATACCATTGATTTAGTGCCTTTGTTGGAAGAATCTTTATTATAGAGCAACAGGAGAGCTGCCCACGGCATCTCCTCCCACTTACCAGATCTCTAACAAATCAGTTCTAACTGCAAAGAGTGGAGGAATGTAGAGACCCATTCAGGGGTACACCGTTCTTTAGAATAGAAACATACTTGGGTTAGGGTGTATGAAAACTGAAAAATCCTTTTTGTTTTTGGTTACAGAGTCATACTCTGTTTTGCCAATCGACCCAGATGTGTCCACGTAGACTTCTAGAAGGAAGGGAAGTAAAAGGCGTCGGGGGAGAGAAAGCCACCCCAGGAGAAGGGGAGGCAGGACTGGAACCCACAGAGCTCCGCTGTGAAGAGGGTGAGGGTCACAGCGAAGCGGAAGCACCAGACGGACACTCGTTACACCCCTTCCCCATTTCAGAGCGTCCATGCTGGTCACCAGAGGAAGGGACAGGTGGAGAGCAGCTGCCCCAGGAGGGGCGTGAAGCTGGGGCCTGAGGGGAGGCTCATTGTAATTCTCGGGCTTTTTAACCTCCTTTGCTGAATAGTTAAACAGCTCTGGGGTTTGATGGGCTGGTGTGGTGTGTCTGTATTTCTCAGTTTCTGTCTTAGTTCTTCATTCTCTAGAAATATATGACCACTGACCCCATGAACAGTGACCTGCTGATCTGGAAAATGTAAGGGCCACACCCAAGTTTAAAAGCCAGCAAGGTGCCTCATGGTTAATGTAAATGTCTCCAAAAATAGCAGCACAGGGATCCCCCAGCGAGCAGCCTGCAGCCCTTTCCTGCTCCCCTCCTTGTATAAATCCTGACTGAATCTTGCGGAGGTGGGAGCCGGCTCCCTTGCACAGTGATCCACCTTCTCCCCTTTTGGCCCGCTGCCTTAACATAAGGCTCCTTTTTTTCTCTCCAATGCTTGTCTTTCAGTATTGGTTTCTTCAGAAACCAACAGTCGAGCCTGAGCTGGGGTACAATGCTGGGGATCCAAGCAGCAGTCAGGTCCCCAGGGCTCAGGCCCCTCCATCTCCTCCTGGGGCGAGGATGGGGGTGAGGCTGGGAAGGTTGGGGAGAATCCATAGGTGTGTTGCTAGGACTACAACATTAGAATTGCAACAGCTACAGAACTTGCTAGATTCTGGAACTTGCCCTGCCCTCCCCACTTGCTCACAGCTGCCTTTTGCTTTCTGTTGGGAGAAGGAAACTGGCCTCTGAAGGAGCAGCTGAGCTGTTGACTGAGTGAGTAGAGGGTGTGCGCCCCGGGAGCCCCTCCCCACCCATTTGGACGTAATTTTTGCCCTTTGGAACTTTGGAGTCATTTTGGACCCACATGAGTGGGACATGGCTTGTTTACGACTCTGTACGAGAGTCTCCCTGACTGAGAATTGGTTTGTCTGTTTGAAATCTTCTCTGGGTGAGTGAGTGAAGTGAAGTGGGAGGTCTACACCCATCCCTTCCAGAAGTCCACTGGGACGACTCTTGGCAGATTAGCAAATCTAGAGGCATGACCCCATAACCAAGAAAAAAAGGGTTTTTTTCATTATAATATAGTCCGGTCTATGTACGTTTTCGATTCTGAAGAATCGTGGCCCCTGAATGGTTCTCTATATTACTCCACCATTTTGCAGTTAGAATTGATTTGTTAACGATCTGGTAAGTGGGAGGATATTGCAAGTGTGGGTCTTCCTGTTACTCCATAATAAAGATTCTTCCAATAAGGGCACTAAATTAATGGTAAAAAGAAACTAAACTGTGAAAAACCTGTGTCCTTGACAGAGGAGTCTGCAGGCAAGGGAGGGAGAAGAAGGGGTCAGCTTCTTAGGGAACTGAATCCACCCTGACCTCTGTGGTTCCAGTCCTGATGCCCCAGGCAGGGGCTACCAGGGGGTCTGCACCAACCACTCCCGCCCCCACTTTGTGGAAGGAGGAGATCTAGTGCGGGGACGGGCACAGCCTGAGTGGCCCTCCCGCAGGAGGAAAAAAGAGAGTCTGAAGTAGTCTCCCCTTTAAGACCCCGATTGGGTGGAGGGGCGGGGAGGGGTAGATTTCCACTGAGACAATTCCCTGAAGTAGGTCTGAGTGTTAAGAGGACCAACAGCTGACTATTATTGGACTTATACTCCGTTTTCTACCTCATACCTACCAAACTGGATAAGTACCAATCCGCTATACACAGATGATCCCAACGGTGGAAAGGCTCGTTAGTCTTTTTTTAACCCACCGCCCAACATGGGCTGATGCACAGACATGGGTGATGGTTGTGTTCACAGCGGATGAGTGGCACCTTGTTCTAGGCAAAGCCCAACCCTCGTCACTCGGTATTTGGCTTCTTGAGGGCCGAGCAGACAAGCCTGAGTTGGGTAACACGGCCACGGGCCAAGGGGCCTCCAGAAGCTGAAAGAGGGAAAGAGGGGCCCTCCCCTGCGGCATCAGAGACAGAGCAGCCCTGCTGACACCTGTTTCACAACGCTGACCTCCAGAACTGTGAGAGATACGTTTCTGTGGTTTTAAGCCGTCCGGCTTGTGATAATTTGTTGCAGGAGCCCTAGTAGACCAAGATGAATTTCTAGAAATGGAAAATATACTTTTTGTCATATTTTTAAGTTTCCAGAAAAGATTCCGGACCTCCTGCTCCAGAGCATGCTGGTCACATGGATCCCAGGACCCCTTGTCATATCCTGTGTCCCCCAGTGTCTGAGACTCACAGGGGAGGCTCCACTGATCTAGAGAAGAGGGTCAGTCCAAATGCCCACAGGAGCCAGGAGGGAAGGAAGTAAGTCAAGGGGAAGGAGAGGACTAAGGTCCCTGGACAGGACCAGTTGCACCTGTCTGGGGTAGTGGAAAAGCAAGATGCTCCGGGAAGCCATGGTCTCATGTTTACAAAACAGGAAAAAAGATGCAGATACTCCCTACAAACATGTATGCATGTATGTACACACATGTTTGCATATGGTTTCAGACCATTTGAAATGTACTGAAGGCTGGGGTTGAGGTTGAGGACATGGATGCTCCCTGGATGGAGGGGTGGATGCTCCTGTGAGCAGGCAGGATGCCTGGCCATGCCGAAGGCAGGAAACCAGTCACAGGAGAGATGATCATAGTCCTGCTTTATGTCAATTATCCATGAGAATGAGAGAAATATAGAGAATACTAAACAGAGACGAGGATGGAAAACAATATAAAGAAAAGAGGCTAGCAGCTGCTTAGCTCCAGCAACCCCGCTGCCAAGGGAACCAAACCAGGTGACACTGTATCTCCTGAGGCTTGAAAAGGAGCTGTAATCCGAATTTTCATGTGAAATTAAAACAAGGTGCAGCCACCAAACACTCAGGGAAGAAACAGTAATGCTAGTGATTCTCCATCATTTTTTTCATGAAAACACTGTGATGGAAAACTGAACACGTCGAGAGTCCACCTGCAGTGCAAACTGGCTTGTAGCCCCTGATCTGCAGCAAATCAAGCTGCATGTGCTGATGTCCAGAGTGGGGCAGGGCCTTCTGGGTCCTCTGTGAGGGGGGCGGGGAGGTAGCTGGCACGGATTGAAGGTTCCATGTGACAGGCCCTCCGATGAACCTGTCACATGCTTTTACTCATTTAATTCACACAAAGTACGTATTGAGTCATTGAACATATGGGGAAACAGGTTCTGTTGAGTAGCTTGCCATGATCATCCAGCTATGAAGGCTCTACTCCTTGTCACTCTGTTGTCCATCTTCCCTCTTCCTTCTCTGCCCTTCTGGCATCTCTTTCTTCCTTCCTCTGTTCTGGCCATGACCTTCCCGGCTCACTGTTTTCCAGTCCACACACCTGGCTGCTGGGCAGGCAGGGCTCAGCCACATCCAGGCTGTGCTGTGATGGGGGACTATGTCCAGGCTCACAGATTAGAGTGGAGGAGGGGCTGCAGGGAGACTCAGGCAAACTTCCACTTCCTGCTTTCCAGGTGGGGGAACAGAGGCCCAGAGAGGGCACAGGCCTGACCCAGGGTCACGCAGTTGGAACCCCCATGCCTCCTCTTCTCCATATGCTCTCTCTGATGCATTCAGTGCACTCAATGCATTGAAGTTGTCTCTTGCTCTTAGGTGGAATTTCAGGGTGAGTTCAAGTCATTAAACTGGGATCAAGCTGGGGTACAGAGAGCATGACACTCCCTCCCTCCCTCACCCCAGTGCCCCTCCCCACCCTGGCAGTGCCCACTGGGAGGCCCGCAGGCTCCAGGGCTCCACTGGCAATTGGGGCTCAAGGAGCTCTGTGAGTCCAGGGAGGTTCTCAGGTTTGCTCTGTGTTTCTCTTTCAGCCTCAGCTTGTCCCAGGGTTTATTATCACAAAGGTGATATAATAATCCCCTGATGGCAGGAAGCTGGCTGGGGCTCAGGGTGCTGGCCCTTCAGCCCCGGGGGCCTCTCAGCAAATAGTCCCTTGGAAAAAGGGCAGCTGTCCCTGAGAAGGGGGCGGGCTGGGAGGGGCCTCACTCCCCTCACACTGGACCCTGGAGGAGGCCCTGGCTGGCGGGGCTGTCTTGGGCAGGTGACCTGGGCAATTCCATGGTCTCCAGGGTCCCTGCCACTCTGACCACGTGTCCCTGTCACAGCCCTGAAGCCCCTTCAGACCCCTGTTCTCCTGTCTCAGTTCCAGTCCAGGCCCCTCCTCCATGGGAAGGTTGGTTCCATGCCTGCATCCCTTCTGGATCAGAAGACACCTACTGGGCTGCCTGAGGGCCACTGGGAACCTGGGATCCCCCCAGTCATCTCCACTCTGCCCCCGCCCCGCCCAGTCCCGGGAGCAGCCTCAGAACTGTCTCCTCCCAGGGGTCCTGCAGGGGCCTCCTCTCTCCGCTCCTGCCCTTAAAAGGGGGCTGATCATCCGTCCATCCTCACCCTCTCCCTGGATGCCCTGAAAGGCCCCCATCAGCATCAGACACAGCATCCTTGTTCGTTTCCAATCCCTTCTTCCCAGCTTGGAAGCTGCTAACCAGTCTCCCAGGCCAGGAGATTCCTGCTCAGGTAGGACTTCTAGACCTTTCCACACTCCCACCTGGATGGCAGCCCTGGAGCCCAACACTATGTTAATTTAGTCTGTGGTTCTTCAATGTCACCCCATCTTGGAGTCATGCTGGGTTGGGGTCTCCCTACCTCAACGAGGAAGCGTCACATGTAAAGGCAAAAATGGGTGGAGGGGATTCACAACAGTCCCTACTCCCATGTCATCTCATTCCCATGGCCTTGCTCTCACCCCGTGGCTCCTCCCTGTTCACCGCTGGAGCTGCCCTCCTCCAGGTGGGGCTGTGTCCCCTCGAACGGCAGCTCCTAGTGATGCTGCAGGGAGGTGAAGCCAGGACACGTGTGCCTTCAGGTTGTATAGAAGGAGGCCGTGGCCCTGAGGATGTCTCCTTGTCCCAGAGCCCTGAGTTTCGTTCCTGGAATCCCACCCATAGGCCTGGTTGACCTGCTGGGCTATAGAACAAAGTGCTCAACCCATGGCTTTTTAATTTTTATCCTGGATTTCCCCTGCTACGCTTTCAACCTTAGGGAAGGCACGTGACTCCTGGTTTTCCCATCTGTAGACTAGGGTTAGCACGACAATAAACAGTTCCTTTATGGAAATCCTTGGGGTCAGATATTCTCCAGAATTCAGAATTTTTCAGTTTTGACAGGTGACATGATACATATACTCTATAGCACATGACACCCCACTGGGGTCTGAAAGCTGTTTGTGATCACACACGTTACTGTTTCAGCAAATGGACTTTTGAACATTTACACTAAGTGAAATCAGAAAAAAGGAAGGAAGTTTAGTCCTTCAGTCACGTCCTACTCTTTGTGACCCCATGGACAGTAGCCTACAAGGCTCCTCCATCCATGGGATTTTCCAGGCAAGAGTACTGGAGTGGGTTGCCATTTCTTTCTCCAGAGGATCTTCCCGACTCAGGGATCAAACCCGGGTCTCCCACATTGTAGGCAGACGCTTTACCGTCTGAGCCATCAGGGAACTCCAAACAAAACCAGAAACGGTCTCCTGCCATTCAGCTCAGAATTGCTACTAAACAATTTTTTAAAAACTCTTTTTCTAACTTGAAGGTTTGTGATTGTAGAAAAAGACCACAGTATACTGTATTTCTGTAGATATTGACACGCAGCAAAAAGACATGAAAATGTTGGTGGGTTGAGGCCAGATCCAACCCAGCTGTGAGATGAGACAAGTCTCCTGAGAAGGCCATAGGTGATAGGTGAGACAGTCATTCTGGAGAGGCTGTTCTCTTACCTGAGTGTCTGAGCCACTGGTTCAAACTCCACAGATTCCGAGCCTCAGCCCTCGCAGGGCCTGACCCTTTTCTGATCATCTCACTTAATCCACCTTCAGATGTAGATCTTTCTCTGAGGAGTCCTAAGTGAAGACCAACCATACTGGTGACTCTAACCTGCCGGACCTTCACAACACCATGTCCACCAGGGGGAGAATACCATGTGAATAGAATGTGGGCAAATGGTTCTGCCTCCTCCGTCTCCCGCAGATGATCTCCATGTGTGTGGCCTTCTCCCTGGTGGCCAGCATTGGAACGAGAAGGGGGCTATAAGTAACTGGTGCCTAGCCATCTGGTGCCTCTGTTTCACCGTGACCGTCTTCATCTTTACGTTCAAGTGCTTTTACAACAACTGCCACTTTCCTTTTTCCTGGTACAAATTACCCATCACCTGTGCCTGCTATGGGGCCCTCCTCTGCCTCTCAACCTCCATCATCTACCCCGTCTTCTACGTCCAGTACCTGCCTGATGGTCCTTCCCGAGACCGGGCCATCGCTGCTTCTGCCTTCTCCTGCATCGCGTGCGTGCTCTATGCCATAGATGTGGCCTGCACATGGAAATACTACAAGCTGAGGAACATCCCCTGCTATGTGCACACCTTACCAGGCCTGCTAAAGATTCTGGAGGGCGCTGTGGCCTGTGCCATCTTTGTCTTCCTCAGCAACACCTCCCTGTACCTGCACCAGCCGGGCCTGAAGTGGTGCGTGGCCGTGTACTCCATCTGCTTCATCCAGGTAGCTGTGGCCATGCTGCTGAGGCTGAGGGGCTGGGAGAACAGACTGCCC
This sequence comes from Damaliscus lunatus, assembly GCA_006408505.1. Taxonomy (NCBI): domain Eukaryota; kingdom Metazoa; phylum Chordata; class Mammalia; order Artiodactyla; family Bovidae; genus Damaliscus; species Damaliscus lunatus. The sequence goes on along the minus strand of SJXP01003326.1, from coordinate 19,728 downwards.
CTCCGGCTCCCCATTTTCCATCTGGGGCAGACCCTGCTCTCAGTCCTCCTCTATGTCAGCGCTCTGGTCCTCTGGCCACTCTACCAGTTTGACGAGAACTTAGGGGGACAACCCCACCGGTGCAGCGATATGAGCTGCGTTGATGAGCTCACCGACCATGGCTGCGTCTGGGACCAGCGCCTGGCTGTGGCCGTCCTGACAGCCAGCAACCTGCTGGTCTACGCGGCCGACCTGGGGTACTGGGCTCGCCAGCTTTCTGTAGGGACTGAGCACCAGCCCAGTACCCCTCTTCCCCTCCACTCACAGGGGGGTCTTTACAGAGCTCTGTGTCCCCTGATGCCTCTTCCTGGCTCCCTCTCTCCATCCTCACGCCCTTCCCATTCATCTCGCTCTCTTTTCTGTTACCTTCCCTCCTCTGCTCTGTGTCCTTCCTATTTTCCTTGGTTGCCCATGTCCTAGTTTGCTTCTTTCTCTTGCTTCTCTCATCTTTTCTCCATTTTCTGCTTTTTACCCCTTTTCTGGTCACCCTTGGTTTTCTTGTCTCTTGTGTCCTGACCACCTCTCCCCATCTTCCTTCTTCTGATCCATCAGGACCTGAGACTCCTTCCTTCCCTGTCCACCACCCCCTCCCGCCTCCAAAGGTGCTGACTCAACAGCACACAGCCCTCTGTGCAGCTGTTCACACCCTGGGCCCCTGGAGGGGCTTATTGCGAAAGTGTGTGTCCACCTGGGTGCCTTAGTTGCTGTGTGTTTCTGGGCTGGGATTGAGGGTGGGTAGTTAGGAATCAGGCCTCCTTTCTCCCAATAGAAGGGAGTGTATAGTGTACCTCCCTTTAAGGAAAAAAAAAAAAAAAAAAATCCTGGAGGTCGCTGATTCCCAATGGGCAAGAGTGCTGAAGCAGAGATTTTGGATCCCTGGGCCCTGCCTGATACTCAGCGTCACCTGAGATTGGCTCCAAAATTCTTCCTGGCTTACTAAACACTGGCTGCCTAGAGGGCATCTTACAGGAATTTGGGGTGACTTCCACCCCCAACCAATCTCTGGAGAATCAAAAAAGGAGCTGGTGAAGAACCCCAGGGACTTGCAGACACCTGTCTGCAGTGTTGGTGAGGGGCAGCAATGTGGGTCTCCTGCCTCAGTGATCAAAACAGCAGGTCCTGTGTCTCAGGGAGAAGAGCATGGCCACTGCAGGCTTAAGGTGATGTTAGCCTGGGATTATTTTTTTCTTTCTTTTTGTATCTTCTGGTCAGGAGGCCAAAACTTATTGGGTGACTTGTTCTTAAAGAGAAAGTTTCTTTTCAGAATTTCTTAGGCAGGTGATTTGGGGGTGGGGGTGGGGGTGGTTGTTGCTGCTTCCACTGTCAAAGGAATTGCATTGCTTGAGTGTGAGGTGACACGTATGTGGGTTTCTGTGTACCTGTTGCTCTCTGCTGCTGCTTTCTGCTGCTGCTTTCTGAGTTTCTGGAATCAGGTAAAATAAATATATAATTAAAAATTTTCTTCTGGATCTTTTTGTTTCCATCAGCCCCTGCTGTCAATCCTCGGGGAAAGCCTTGGCAAGAACTGGATGCAAGTGATGGAGTAGATGATGGAAACCGAGAGGCAGACGAGGGCTGAGTAGCAGGCATAGGCGATGGGGAAGTTGTTCCAAAAGAAAGGAACACGGGACTGGACCTTACATAACTCAGCGATGGAGGTGGCAAGGATCACAGTGAAACAGAAGCCCCAGATGCACAGGGACCAGTTACCTATGGCCCCCTTTCCAACGCCCATGTCAGTCACCAGGGAGGAAGCTACGCAGGTGGAGACGAGCTGTGGCAGGCGCAGGCAGCAGCACGTGACACACAAGGCCCCCTCTTCTGGGGATGTCCACCGGGTGGACACGGAGCTGTGATGGTCAGGGAGGTCACAGGCACCAGGACGGCAGCGGTCTTCACCGAGGACCCACCAGAGAAAGAGCCAGCTCTGGAGGCGGAATGAGTCAGGTGCCTGGAAAAGGCTGCGGAGCCTGGAGTGACTGAGGCTCAGGATCTGTGGAGTTGGAACCAGTGGCTCCGACACTTCAGTAACAGCACAGCCGCTCCAGAACGATTCTCCCCACCCATCCCCCTTGACCCTGTCAGGAGACTTGTCTTATCCCAAACCTTACCGCCATGTTTGGTCTGGCCTCAAACTATGAACATTTTTTTATCTCTTTGTGCTGTGTGCTATTATTTATGGACACACGGGGTAGAATGGCCACTATCTGCAACCACAACCCTTCCTGGCTCTGAAAATAGAAAAAGAATTTTTTAAAGTTCCTTTGGTTACAACACTTGACATGAACAGACAGGAGACAATTTATGGTCTATTTAATTCCCTTACCATGAATATTCAAAAGTGTAGTTGCATATTTCGTTGTTTATGCAACTAAAGCCTACTGTGTTTGATAACAAGCTGCTTTCAGACCTCAGTGGGCTGTGGTGTCATGTAGAGTAAATGTACAGTGTCATCTGTCTGAAGGTGAAAAATTCTGAATTCTGGAGCATATCTGAACCCCAATGGTTTCAGAAAAACGTTTGTGGAATGTACTGCTAATCACATTTTACTGATGAGAAAACTAAGGCTGGGAAATCAAGTGCCTTCCCTAAGGTGGCATGACTGGCAAGTGGAAACTCCATATGAAACTACCAAAGTCATGGGTGTGGACCCTTGGCTTTACAACCTCCGGCCCTGCTGACACTTCCGTGGTCCATGGGTGGGAGCCCAGGACCAAAGCTCAGGGCTCTGGGACCCAGGACACCCCTTCAGGGCCACAGTTTCCTTCCACGGCAACCTGAAGACACACATGTCCCGGCCTCTCCTCCCTGCAGCTGTCACCAGAAGGAGCTGCCATCTGAGGGACACAGCCCCAACCGGAGGAGGGCAGCTCCAGGGGTGAACAGGGAGGAGCCATGGGGTGAGAGCAAGGCCGTGGGGACGAGATGACATGGGAAGCGGGGACTGTTCTGAACCCCCTCCCCCAATTTTGCCTTCACATGTGACTGTTTCCCATCAGGACACGGGACCCCAACCCAGCATGACGCCAAGGTGGAGCGTCATGGGGGAACCACAGAATAAGTTAGCATGACGTCTGTCTCTAGCTCCAAAACTGCCATCCAGGTGCAAGTCTGGAAGAATCTAGGAGTAGTCTTATCTGAGTGAGGATTTTCTTGGCCTGGGAGACTGCTTAGCAGCTTCCAAGCTGGGAAGAAAGGGTTAGAAATGAACAAGGATGCTGTGTCTGATGCTGATGGGAAGCCTTTCAGGGCATCCCAGGGAGGGGGTGGGATGGATGGATGATCGGCTCCCTTTAAGGTAAGGAGCTGAAAGAGGAGGCACCTGCTGGACCTCCACGAAGGGACATGTTGAGGATGCATCTGGGACTGGGGCTGGGGTGAGGGGCGGGGATAGAGTGGAGTTGTGCAGACCCAGGGGGGCGATTCCAGGGTCCCAGTGGCCCCAGGGCAGCCCAGGAGGTGTCTTCTGACCCAGAAGGGATGCAGGCATGGAGCCAATTTGAAACAGGGTTTCAGGGCTGTGACAGGGACCCATGGCCAGAGTGGCAGGGATCCTGGAGACCATGGAATTGCCCAGGTCATCTGCTCAAGACAGTCCCGCCAGCTAGAGCTGCAGTCCTGCTCACACAGGGGCTCCTCCAGGGTCCAGTGTGGGGGGAGTGAGGCCCCTCCCAGCCCGCCCCCTCCTCAGGGACAGCTGCCCTGTTTCCCAGGGACTATTTGCTGAGAGGCCCCCAGAACTGAAGGGCCAGCACCCTGAGCCCCAGCCAGCCTCCTGCCATCAGGGGCCTTGTCACCTTTGCTGATAATAAACCCTGGGACAGGCTGAGGCAGAAAGAGACACAGAGCAAACCTGAGAACCTCCCTGGCCTCCCAAAGCTCCTTGAGCCCCAGTTGCCAGTGGAGCCCTGTCATCACACAGCATCTTGCTTTTCCACCAGCCCCCGACAGGTGCAGCTGGTCCTCCCCAGGGGCTCCTCTTCTGGAAACTCATTTTGGTTTCCTAGGGCAACTGCAGTAAGTTTGCACAAGTTTGGAGGCTTAGCACAACAGAATTGTATTTTCTCACAGTTCTGGAGGTCAGAATTTGAAATCAAGGTCAGCAGAGCTTTGCTGTCTCTGATCTTCCAGGAGAGGGTCCATCCTTGGCTCCTTTAGCTTCTGGAGGCCCCTTTTCTTTGGGGGCATCTCTGCCTCCCCCTCCACGTCCTCCTCTTCTCTCAACCCTGTGTGTGTAAACTCGCTATCTTTCTCCTATAAAGACTCCAGCTGTGCTGCAGGAGCAGCGGACAGGGCCCACTGTGGACGGACTGAACTCCAGAGACATAGGTTGGATTTCAGCTGTAAGTGAGGAGGCCTCACTGACATTCTGTAAGGAAGGGCTGATCCATCAGAGGCCCACTCTGGCATTAAAACTCTGGTTGTAGGAGAAAAGCTGAATCAAGTCCACCAAGAAGCTGGGCGGCCAGTTTGGAGGCTGATTGTACAGTCCACATATGGGATGGTGGGCCTTGAGGAAAGACACTTCAGGGGTGGAGGGCAGGGGCAGATTTATGAAATATTTGGGAGCAAATATTAACTGGTCTTAATGAGAGGAGGGGCCATGATTACTGACACTCGATGCCCCGGGGGCAGCTGTAACCTCACCTCCCCCTTCTGCTCCCTAGACATCTTGGGCCCCCCCCCACCCAGGTGATCCCAGCGCTCCGCCCCTCCCTCTGGGCACCACCCACTGAGAGCTCTAGGAAGGGAGGCTAAGAAAGGGGGATCCAGCCGGAGCTCAGGGAGGCAGCCTGGGCTCCTGCGTCTGTGTCTCCTTGAGGCCCCTCCAGATACACATGCTCATCTCTCACCTGCACCTGAGGCCCAGCTTGTGTGCTTCTAAGTAAGTAAGTAAAGTAGCTCAGTCGTGTCCAACTCTTTGCGACCCCGTGGACTGTAGCCCACCAGGCTCTTATGTCCATGGAATTCTCCTGGCAAGAATACTGGAGTGGGTTGCCATTTCCTTCTCCAGGGGATCTTCCCAACCCAGGGATCGAACTCGGGTCTCCTACATTGCAGGCAGACGCTTTATCCTCTGAGCCACCAGGGAAGCCCCTGTGTGCTTCTAGAGGGATGAAATTTATTAAGAAATGGATCTCTCCCCGCAGTTCACCTGAGTCCGGAAACCTTGTCTGGAGTGATGGTCCTCCTGAGGCTCAGTCTCTCTCCTTCTGTCTGTCCCTCCCCTCCCTCCTCTTCTCCCATTGTCTGAGTGTCTCAGGTCCACTTAGACCATCTCTTCTCTGTGCACCTTCTCATCCTCGTCCAGGCCGATAGCTTTAAGATTTCACTCAGTCGACAAATGGTGTTGTGTACAGAGTATGTGCCGTGCACTGTTCTAGGCACTGCACAGAGAGTAGAGAAAAGAACTAGTAATTCTGCCTTCGTGGAGCTTACGCTGTAGTACAGGAGATGGAGAGTGTGCAAACCAATATGTATTAGGTCTTTATCTCCATGATAAAAGGAAAACAGGTGAAGAGAGAGTTATTGGAGTTGAAGGGGGGCTGGGGGGTGGGAAAAACTGCTATTTTATTAATAGGTAGGTAGAGGTCAGGATGCTTTATCGATTTGACACTTGAGAAGATACTGAATGAAGTGAACACGTCATATGATGGCAACTCCCCAATTCCTGCCTCTGGAGCTGATCTCTATCAAGACCCAGAATTGTGCCCAACCTGCTTTCTGATCTCTCTCTCTGAATGTCTCAGGACACCTCACATCCACCAAGTCCAATCCCACCACTGGAACACCCCGCACCACTCCCCACACACACTGATCCTTCCTCATCTTTCCCGTATCAGTCAATGGCACCACCTTCACAGATGCTCGTCACAAAATACTCCTGAACCCACCTACTCTTCTTCATCTCTAGAGCCACCTGGTCCAGATGCATCCATCCCCTCATCCAGAGGCCTGCCATAAGCTTCTATTTTCATTCTTTTCTTCAACATCTGCTTTGGAGTAATTGCAATACAAATGAAAACTGAGTGGAGTAAATTCAAATGAAGGTACCTTGAAAGCTTCTGTTTGCTTCCTTAGTATGAAACACAAATTCCAAAAGATCAAGCCAAAGCCCTGTGAGCTCAGACCCCTTTCTACCTCTCCTGCCTCCTCACCTCCCTCCCTCCAGCCACTGAGAACTTCTCCCAGTTCCTCTCGGCCATCTCAGGACCCTTCCCCTGACATATCTACACACCCCTCAACCCTGAACTGAGACCAGAGCTCAGTCTGGCACATGGTAGAACCATGTTCAGTCAATGCCACTCTAAGCCTTAGAGATTTGTGCACCCAGACTCGGTAAGGTCAATGCATACACGCATTTGTGGATGAAAAATGAGTCAGTAGTCAACCTAAAAAAGAAATGGAAATTCTATTGAAGCCAACTTGAGGATTCTAACTGGGGAGACAGTCTCTCAAGAAGTCTGAAAACCATACTAAGGAAGGGGGAGGACAGTGTGTGTATGACTTGGGGAAAGGGGGACATGCCACCAGTACACAGCTTGGTAGAGAGGAAGAGATATCTTGATTAATGTTTTTGGTGCTTTCTAAGTATGGGAAGATGCAAGGAACTGGGTTCATTGAAAGTCTCCTTAAATTGTCTAAGTATCTGAGGGTTGGTTCTGCCAGTTTTCCCAGAGCACCAACCACCTGATCCTGACCTTTTCCATGACTTCCTTTCAGGGTGGACTGTAGGTCAGGGACTGCAGTGGCTAGTCACTTGGTGCTGGTAGAACTGTGTGGCGGGCAACATTTTTGTATCACACAATCCCCTCCATTTCCATCTTAATTTCAACCAAGATTTGGGGGGAATTTTGCCCATGTTGTCCCCGGGCTTTAGGAGTGCTCATTCCCGGGTTGGACAAGGATAACTGACAAACCACTCAGTGTGCAAGTGCTCATCTAGTCTTGGTGACAGTAGCCAAAATCCTTAGGATCACGTGTCCTACTAGTCTTGCCAGCTCCAAGAAATATCTCCCTCTTTTTGTTTCTTCTCACATCTAGTCACACTGCTGCAATACAATCTGATGGGACTGTGTATGAGGTCAAGTGTTTCAAGTCACGTGGTCATCATTTTTGTCTAGGCTCAGTGTTACATCTGTTAATGCAAGAAACAGTACTCTTGTAAAATGGCAGAATACAAGCAATATATTAATAGCTACTGACATTAATAAGGTCATAAGCAGGCGGTGTTATAAAAGTTACATGGCTGGTGTAGAAGAACCGAAGTGGTCCTGATGGTTCAGGCATCTCCTCTCTTAGGAGGGCTGGTTAACACACACTGCAGATGCGCACTAGAGGGGATGGAGGAGGCCCAGGTGGGCAGAGAAATTTTTTATGTTGATATGCTTTTTGTCTTGCCTTAAAGTATGAGTTTTATTACATTGTTGCATAAGATTCACCTCCTGGGAGCCCTCCCCATCCACCCCACCCGCGCCCGGGTGAAGAACTCATGCTTCATCCCAGTAGGGAGTGACCACAGCTCTGCTTGCCTGGGGCCCCTCTGGGCCTGGTGATGCCAGGATGCTGGGCTCTGAGGCTGTGTGGCTGAGAGCAGAAGAACAAGGACTGTGGTGTCTTCCTGGCCATCAGTTATTATAAAGGTTCCTGGTCTCAATGCGTGTGTGAGCACAGACATACAGGCACATACACAGGCAAACACACGCACTGGGCATACAGGCAGGCATGCACCCTCATATACAGTTACTCGGGGTCTGGTCCTTCAAGAGGTAAGCGGACAGAAAGGCTCGTGTTGGGGGCACAACTGCTAGTTGTCTTGGGCTGGACCATGCCCCTAGGTTCTCAAGAAAGGTGGAAGTAGGGAGACACTGGGAAGGGCTCCCAGAGATGGGGGTCTGGGTGAGAATAAAAATCTGCTCAGTTTTTCTGAGTTCTAAGAAAATTTGGGGCAATTAGGGTATGTTGATTTGTGCTTTTTCCTTTTATATTTGTGTTGAGGTTTAAAGAAGAACATTACAGATTTGGGAGAAAGGACAGGATTCTCTCTATGAACAGCAAGGTTTGATGGTGTCCAGAAATTCCAGAGAATTAAAAATATATATGTATATTTACATTTATTTAGATCATATGACAGGTGGGTCCCAGAGAAGCAGGAAGCAACAACAGAAAGCAGCTGGCACATAGAAACACACGTGTGTACAGCACACACTCAAGAAATGCAGGTTCTTCAACAGGAGCAGCAGCAATACTCATCCACCCAACACCACCCCCCACACAAACATTTGGAAAGAAACTTTCCATACAAAATATAGTCTCCCCATAATTTTTGCCCTTGAGACAATGAAAAGGAAAAGACAACATCCCAGACTAACATCACCTTAAGGTTAGCAGGGCCATGCTCTTCTCTCTGCAGAGGCAGAATGAGCTGTTTTATCACTGAGGCAGGAGGGCCACATCGCTGCCCCTCAACAGCACTGCAGACAAGTGTCTTCAAGTCTCTGTGCTTCTTCACCAGCTCTTTTTTTTGATTCCCCAGAGAGTAGCTGGGATGGACAGTATCAATACCTGGCTTCCTCTAAGATGATCTCTAGGCAGCGGGTGTTTAGTGAGTCTGCAAAAATTCTGGAGCCAATCTCAGATGGGGCTGGAGCACCCGACCTGGAGCACCAGGTGGGGCCCAGGGCCCAGGGTCTCTGCTTCAAGACTCCTGCCACTGAAAATTACAGACTTCCAGAGATTTTAGTTGAAGTTAAAGGGCAGGTGCCCTGTACACTCCCCTCCCATGGGAGATAGGGGGCCGAATCACACAGAGGGCTGTGTGCTGTGGAGTCAGCACCTTAGGAGGTGGGAGCAGGTGGTGGGCAGAGAAGGGAGGAGGATCAGAAGAAGGAAGATGGGGAGAGGTGGTCAGGACACATGCTGCTGCGATTGTTCGGTCACTAAGTCGTGTCTGACTCTGTGACCCCATGCGGCACACCAGGCTTCCCTGTCCTTCACTGTCTCCTGAGGTTTGCTCAGACTCATGTCCATTGAGTCGATGATGCCATCCAGCCATCTCATCCTCTGCCGTGCCCTTCTCTTCTTGCTCTCAGTCTTTCCCAGCATCAGGGTCTTTTCCAACGAGTCAGCTCTTCACATCAAGTGGCCAAAGCATTGACGCTTCAGCATCAGTCCTTCCAATGAATATCTAGGGTTTTTTCCCTTTAGGTGATGAGAGAAAAAAAAAAAAAGGATGAACAGAAGAGGGGGGAGAAAGGCAGAAAATATAGGAAAGATGAGAGTGGAAAGAGAAGGCAGCTAACAAGGTAAACAGAGAGGCAGAGCAGAAGGAGGGAAGGAAATGAAATGGGAGGGAGATGAATGGGGAAGGATGTGAGAGGGGAGAGAGGGAACCAGGAAGAGAACATCAGAGCTCAGGGAAGAACCTGCTGGTGAGAAGAGAAATTGGGAGCCCCGGGGCCCATCCTTGGTCCCTACAAAGCCTCCAAGGCCCCGTACAGCAGGTCAGACAAGTAAATCAGCAGGTTAGTGGCTGTCCAACACGCATCCCAGACGCACACAGAGCAGGTGGGGTTTTTTTCCCTCTTTTTCGTCACGGCAGCTCACATCACTGCACCACAGAGGCAGCACACCCAACTTCTCATGAAAGGGGCAGAGCGACCAGAGATCGGAGCGCTGGTATAGAGGAGGATGGAGACATGGTCTCCTTTTACAATAAAGGATAGTAGACAGGTGTCCGTGTTTCATTGTCATCTTCGAGCAACAGGGTGGACATCGTCCCCAGGGAGAAGCAGACAGAGCACAGGATCGTTTGTCTCACCGTGGCAGACGTGTACTGGAAATGGCTGTTGCAGTTGATAATAGCGCTGAAAATTAAAGCCAAAATGACATAGAGCAGGAAGACCAACAGGCTCCCAAGCACGCCCGGACCAGCAGGCACAAAGCAGGGTGTGTCGCCAGCCAGGGCGCAGGTCCAGGCCCCTGAGCCAGCATAAAGCACAGAAATGATGCAAGAGAAGGCAGTGGCAGTGATGGCCTGATTCTGGGTGTGGCTCTGAGGCAAGAACTGAACATAGTTGGTGGTGAAAATAATGGAGGCAAAGAGACAGAATAGGGTGAAATAGAAGGCATAGTGGTAGAGAATGTCAGAGCAGGACAAGGGGAAGTGGGATTGGCGCCCACACAACTCCACCATGAAGACGGTGAGGGTCCCACCGGAGCAGAAGCACCACAGGAACACAGACCAGTTACCTGCGCACTCACTCCAGTGTCCATGCTGGCCACCAGCAAGGAGGGCAGGCAGGTGGAGAGCAGCTGCCCCAGGTGCAGGAGGAAGCCCAGGGCCACGGAGCCCAGGCCTGAGGAGGTTCTCATGGTGATGGTGATGGTCAGGCAGGTCACCCGCACTCGTGTTTTAATCTTACTGGTTTTAAAACCAAAGGCTGGGCTCCGCGCGGCGACATGGACCGGATGGTCAGCTCCATGAAGCAGGTCCCCAACCCCCTGCCGAAGGTGATGAGCTGGCATGGGGTCAGCGTGGGGATGGAGGCGGCAGAGCGGGAGAGCTTTGAGTGGACTCAGATTTTTTTTCAGTTGACTTATTTGGACATTTGAAATTCCTCCCAGAAGATGTTTTGCAACACATCACATCCCAAAGACAGAGGAGCCTGGCAGGCTACAGTCCATAGGGTCACAAAGAGTTGGACATGATTGGGCGACTAAGCATAGCACAGCACAACTATCAGATAGAGTAGGAAATGGCAACCCACTCCAGTATTCTTGCCTGGAGGATTCCACGGATAAAGGAGCCTGGCAGGCTACAGTCCATAGAGTCACAGAGGGTTGGACAGGACTGAATACCGCACAGCACAGCAACTATCAGAAAAGCCTGTATCCAGAATATGTTTTAAAAAAGGGAAACCAGAAAGAACAACCCAATAGAGAAACAAGCAGGAGGAACTTCACAAAAGAGGATTAGCAAATGGCCAATAAACATATAAAAAGGTGTACAACTTTGTTAGTAAGCAAGGAGGTAAAAATTAAACTGAGATATTGCTACATGCCCATCAGGATGAAAGAAATGAAAATGGGGGGAAAAATTCACAGTGCCAAGTGTTGGCAAGCATGTGAAGCAATGAAAGCACTCATGGACTGCTGATGGGGCTGGACGCTGGTGCAGCTGTATTTCAAAACAGCCTGGTTGTCTCTCTAGTCAAAGCTATGGTTTTTCCAGTAGTCATGTATGGACGTGAGCATAGGACCATAAAGAAGGCTGAGCACTGAAGTACTGATTCTTTTGAACTGTGGTGCTGGAGAAGACTCTTGAGAGTCCCTTGCACTGCAAGGAGATCCAACCAGTCCATCCTAAAGGAAATCAAACCTGAATATTCACTGGAAGGACTGATGCTGAAACTGAAGCTCCAGTGGCCACCTGATGTGAAGAGCCGACTCACTGGAAAAGACCCTGATGTTGGGAAGGATTGAAGGTGAAAGAAGACGGTGGTGGAGGATGAGATGGTTGGACAGCGTCACTGAGTCACGGACATGAGTCTGAGCAAACTCCAGGAGATAGTGAAGGACAGGGGAGCCTGTGAAAGAGTTGGACACCACTTAGTGATCGAACAACAGCAGCAACAACATCAAAGATTAGCACACTCAGTAACCTACCAAGTGCACATCAAGCAATATACCCAACAGAAATGTATGCCCACGCACCAAAAGGTATTTATAGAAGAATATTTATTCATAATCATGTTGTGTAATAACCCCAAACTAGAAACAACTCAAGAGCTTATCAGCAGTAGATGGATAAGTAAATTGTGATCTTGTCTCTCGCGGTGATACTATATAGCCGTGAAAATGAGCAAACTCTAGTTACCCTCAACAGCATGGGGGACTCTCTTTGTTTCTGACATAGACCATCTGTTTTGAAGTTTTTATTCAATTTGTCACAATGTTGCTTCTGCTTTATGCTTTGGTTTTTGGCTATGAGGCATATAGGATCTTAGCTCTCCAACCGGGGATTGAACCTGCACCCCCTACATTGGAAGACGAAGTCTTAACCACTGGGCCACCAGGATTAAGTCACAACATGACTCTTACAAACATAGTGTTGGGGGCGGGGGGAGAGACAGACTCTCAAAGGACAACTGTGAAGTCTTCCATTTATATTAAGTTCAAAAAACAAGCAAAGCAAAACTGGGACTTAGGGGTGCTTGCATAGATGATAAAACTATAAAGAAAAAAGGGCTGATTATTCTAAGAGCCCAGATAAAGGTCACCTCTGAGTGCAGGAGAGGTGAGTGAGGGGGAGGGTGTTCAGAACAGGGGCACTTCTGTGGTCCTGCCATCCGTCTGTGTACTGGCCTGGATGGTGGTTTATGATAATTCATTAAGCTGTACTTTTTCGCTTCATACAGTTCTCTCTATTTATATATTTCAGAATACAAAAGATTATAAAAAGCCTCTTTCCAGGGAGTAGGAGACTGTCTTGTGGAGGCTAAGGAAGAACCTGCCATTTAGATATCCACCCACCCTTTGAGGTCTCTCTCAAACACAGCCTCCCCCGGGAAAGTGCCTCTGACGCTGCCCTGGAGCTGGAAGGTGTTTGATTTATGAATCATGCGTCTACAAGCTACACACTCCGAGCGCTGCTGTAACACGGAGCGGGGCGGGTGACACCTGTCATTAGGTCACACTCAGCACAGTGCCCTCGGCCCCCGTTGACGTGTGTCTTGTGTCTCCCTTCCTCAGTGGCAGACAGGTACTCATTCCTCACTCATCTTTTGGTGAGTTGCCCCAGTGTCTCGCAGAAGGCTTTACACCAGCCCCAGCTCAGGATGTCTGTTAAATACAAAATATATTAGATAGAAGTTCTCAAAAGAGAGAATGAGAGAAGAAAGCATATCTCTAAGCTCAAAAGAAATCACATTTGAATAAACCAAAGACCCAGATGGTGGGCACAGAACCTCAGACTTGGCTCCTGCTCCAAAGATTTAGATCAAGCCAGACATGATGGAGGAGAAGAGGAGGAGAGGAGGGCGTCAGAAGATGAGATGGCTGGATGGCATCACCAGTGCAATGGACATGAACTTGGACAAACTTCAGAGATGATGAGGGACAGAGAGGCCCGGCGTGCTGCGGTCCATAGGGTCGAAAAGAGTCAGACACGACTGGGCTACTGAACAGCAACAACAAGACATGATGAGCCACTGTGAGAATCTGGGAGCTTGAGGATTGTCACCTGGGAACATGGCAAAAATGCTGACCTTCTAATAGTGAAAAAAAAAAAACCAAAGGCTTGTGAATAATTAAGAAACAGCTCCGGGTTTTGACAGACTGGTTCAGTTTCACTCTGCCTGTTTAATTCTTTTTCTGTGTTTGTTCTTCCAGAAAGATACGACCACCAATCCTAACAACGTAAGGACCGCACTCACGGTCTCACTCCAGCAAGATGGTCTCTGGATCCTGGTTACTGTCAAGTCTTCAAAAAACAGAAGTGCGTCACACCCGCAGCATGCAGCCTGCAGCCATTTCTCGCTCCCCTCCGTGTCAGTTCCCCTGGCTGAGCCTTGCCGTGTTGGGAGTTTATTCTTCTGAGTAGTAAAAAACCTTCTCCCCTGGTGGCCAGCTTCCTTAAGATAAAGCTACTTTTCTTCTACCCAACACGTGCCTCTCTGTATTGGCTTCTTTTTTTTAATGTAAATTTATTTATTTTAGTTGGAGGCTAATTACAATATTGTATTGGTTTTGCCATACATTGACATGGGGTGGATTCATGTCAGTGTACTGGCTTCTCAAGCAATGCACAGTGGAGACTAGCTGGGGGAGAAGGCTGTGCATCCAGGCAGGAGTCACGTCCTCTAGGCTCGGCCCCTCCACCTCCTTCTGGGGCGAGGAGGGGGGTGAGGCTGAGAAGGCTGGGGAGGATCTATAGGTATCTTCAAGCAGAAGCAGAACTTGCTAGTTTCAGGAACTTGCCTGTCCCTCCCCACTCCTCGCTCACAGCCCGCTTTCGCTTTCTCTTGAGAGATGGAAACTGGCCTCTGAAGGAGCAGCCGCGCTCTTGACCCAGTGAGTAGAGGGCTGTGCACCCGGGGATCCCCCCATTCTCACCCATTTGGGAATAATCCTTGCCCTTTGGGACTTTGGGGTCAACTTGGACACTGCAGGAGGGGGACGTGGCTTGCTTGGGATTCTGTATGAGTCTCCCCCTGAGGTAGAATTGCTTTGTTTGAATTCCATTCTGGGGGAGCAAGCAAAGTGCCTTCCAGAACTTTACAGGGAGGCATCTTGGCAGGTTGGCAAAACTAGACTATGACCCTTTAAGCAAGATTAAAGTGTTTTTTTAAGTTATAAGCCAGGCTGCCCATGTATGTTTTCATTTCTGAAGAATGGTGGCCCCTGAATGTGTCTCTAAATTCCTCCGCTATTTTGCAATTAGAACTGACTTGACCACGATCTGGTAAATGGGAGGAAATTCCATGTGCAGGCCTCCTTGTTTCTTATACTAAGGATTCTTCCAACAAGGGCCCTAAATTAACAGTACAAGAGGCTGGGGCTGCCCCGGGGTCTTTCCCCGCACACCTCCTCCAACCTGTCTCTGGAAGGAGGAGGAGTTCTAGTGTGGGGGCAGGGCAGAGCCTGAGTGTCCCCCAGCAGGAGGAAGAAAGGGGATCTGAAGTAGTCTCTCCCTTGAAGACCCCAAAGGCACCGAGTTTGCCTGCAGTGTGTCTCCTATCAGGGAGAGGCAGGGAGGGGATGGATTTTCACTAAGACGACTCCCTGCAGGAGGTTTGAGGACAGCCAATAGGCTACTATTGTTCTTATACTCTGTTTTCCACCTCAGACCTGCTAAACCAGTCAACTGCCAACCTTCTACATGGAGATGATCCACAAAAATAGTGGACATGTTCATTAGGATTTTTTTCAAGCCATCACCCAGCATGGGCTGATGCGCAGGTTTGGGTGATAATTCTGTGGAGACCTGATGAGGGGTCATTCGTCTCTCCACACCCTCCCTGGGATGCCCTGAAAAATTCCACATCAGCATCAGACACAGCATCCTTGTTCATTTCCAATCCCTTCTTCCCTGGCTTGGAAGCTGCTCACCAGTTTCCCAGGCCAGGATAATCCTCACTCAGGTAGGACTTCTAGATCTTTCCAGACTCCCACCTGGATGGCAGCTTTGGAGCTTAAGAGACAGACATGATGTTAATTTATTCTGGGGTTCCCCCATGACACTATGACTTGGAGTCATGCTGGGTTGGGGTCTCCCTTCCCAAAGGGGAACAGTCACATGCTGAGGCAAACTGGGGGAGGGGATTCACAACAGTCCCTACTTTCCATGTCATCCTGTCCCCACGGCCTTGCTCTCACCCCATGGCTCCTCCCTGTTCACCCCTGGAGCTGCCTTCATCCAGGTGAGGCTGTGTCCCCTCAGATGGCAGCTCCTTCTAGTGATGCCGCAGGGAGGACAGGCCAGAACACTGTGTCTTCAGGTGCTGTAGAAGGAGGCTGTGGCCCTGAAGGTGGGTCCTGGGTCCCAGAGCCCCAAACTTTGGTTCTGGGCTCCGACCCGTCAGCCTGGTTGACCTGCTGGGCTGTAGAACATAGTGCTCAACCCATGGCTTTTTATTTTTATCAGGGATTTTCACTCCTACCCTTTCAAACTAGGGAAGACACTTGACTCCTGGAGCCTTGGTTTTCCCATCTGTAAAATGGGGTTAGAAGGACAATCCACAATCCCTTTTCTGAAACCCTTGGGGTCAGATTGCTACAGAATCAGAATTTTTTAGCATCAGTCATGTAACGTGATGCATCTTCTCTATTGGACCTCATGCCCTGCTGGTGTCTAATGCACCTTTTAAGCAAAGGCATTAGTGTTTCTGTAACTGCACTTTTGAACATTCACACTAAGTAAAATAAATAAAGACCATAAATTGTCTCATGTCTGTTCAGGTGAAACTTTGTTACCAAACAGCTTAAAAAAAAATCTTTTTCAGTTTTGAGTATAATGAAGATTTGTGGTTGTAGGAAATGACCAGAGTACCCTGTGTCTCTGTAGATAACGGCACAAAGCATGAAAAAATGTGCATGGCTTTGTGGCCAGACTCAACCCATCTGTGAGATAAGACAAGTCTCCTGCCAAGGCCAAGGCTGACGGGCGGGGAGAGCAACTGTAGAGCAGCTGCGCTGTTACCAGGTGTCTGAGTCACTGGTTCCCACTCCATGCATCCTGAGCCTCAGTCCTCGCAGGGCCCTGAGCCTCTTCTCGGCATCTAACTCAATCCACCTCTGCAGCTGAATCATTCTCTGGGTGGTCCCAGTGAAGATCACTACCTTACCAGTGTCCGTGAGCTGCCTGACCGTCATAACACCACTCCACCAGGCTGACATCCCCAGACCTTGGACACCACGTTCCACTTCCTCCACCTGCTGCACCTGTTCTCCACCAGTGTGGCCTTCTCGCTGGGGACCAGCATGGGCACTGGGAAGCGGGGGCCATGGGTAACTGGCCCGTGGCCACCTGGTGCTTTTGTT
Organism: Damaliscus lunatus; assembly: GCA_006408505.1. Classification (NCBI taxonomy): domain Eukaryota; kingdom Metazoa; phylum Chordata; class Mammalia; order Artiodactyla; family Bovidae; genus Damaliscus; species Damaliscus lunatus. The sequence continues at coordinate 3,147 of SJXP01003326.1, read as the reverse complement.
TGGCCCTGACTCTCATCATCTCCATTGTTGAGTTACGTAAGCTCCGGTCCCGGCTTGCTGTCTCTGGTACCACTTCCTCGACACCTACACCTACTACGCCGCCCTCCCCTGCCTCTCAGCCTGCATCGTCTACTCCATCACCTGCGCCCAATTCCTGCCTTGTGTCCCTTATCAGGACCGAGCTGTCGCTGCTACTGTTTTTTCCTGTCTCGCATCTCTGCTGTATATCATAGATGTGGCTTGGATTGGGTCCGCTATGTGTTCACGGAGATTTCCAGCTACATTCACCCTGTGCCAGGCCTGCTGAAGGTACTGGAGACCTTCATGGCCTGTATCAGCTTCACCTTCCTCAGCAACACCTCCCTGTCCCTGCACCAGTCGGCCCGGAGTGGCCATTACTCCATCTGCTTCATCCCAGCAGCCGTGGCCAGGCTGCTGAAGCTGGATGATGGGAGGACATCTACTACCCCTGCCCCATCTTCCAGGCTGTGGTGACCCTGCTCTGTCCTTTTCTACATTAGCGCTCTCATCCTCTGGCTGCTCTGTCAGGTCAGTGAGGACTGAAACGTGTGACTTTAACCATATGTAACTGCACAGTCCGGCACTAAGTGCATTCACTGGGCAACTCTCACGATCATCTCTCTCCCAAAGTTTTCACCTTCTTAAACTGAAGCTCTCCCCCTTAAGCACTAACTCCCATCCGCCTCCTGCTCCTGGCATCTACCAATACACTTTCTGACTATGAATTTGACTCTTCTAGGTACCACATATAAGTGGAATAAAATAGCATTTGTCTGCACCTATTGTATACTGGAAGCCATTTTTAAAGTTAATACATGTGAGTGATTTTGTTCTTAAAGAGGAGGTTTCTTTTCAAATTTTCTTGTGCAGGTGTTCGGGGATGGAATAGGGGTTGCTGGTCTCACTGTCCGAGGAAGTGCATGGCTTGAGTGTGAGAGGACACCCTCATGTATGTGTGTTTCTGTGTGCCAGTTGCTTTCTGTTGCTGCTTCTTGATTCTCTGGGACTCAGACACAATGTAATCTAATCAAGCTACATAATTTTAAAAAAATTTCTGGGGCTTCTGGTTCCTATTAGTCCCTGCTGTCAATCATAGAGAAGACGGTTCAACATTCTCCACATTGATAATGTCCTTTTCAATCTCAATTCAAAGATGAACGAAAAGAAACAAACAAAAACCCAAAACAAAGTCCACATATTCTAATTGCCCCAATTTGCCTAGCACTCAGGAGAGTCCTCGTCAATTTCCACCCTCACCCAAACCTAGGTTTCTGGGAGCCCCTTCCACTGATCCCAATCACACCTGAACCAGAGCCTGGGGGTGCGGACCAGTCTATGATGCAAGATGCTGGCCCCACCCCAATGCCAGCATCACAAGATGTCGCAGCCTGCTGCCCAGAATGAGCAGGCCATGACGGCACCTGGATGCCTCTCTAGAAAGGTGTGCACTTGTCTGCAAGCTCAGTGCACAGGTGTGTTTCCATGTGCACATGCCCACTGCTCCCCTGCATTGAGACCAGCAGCTCTTTACAGTGACTGGTGCCTGTGAAGGCCCCACAAGTCTCCCGGTCTTCACCCACAAAGCTACAGAGTCCAGCATCCTGGTGTCACCAGGGCCAGAGGAGCCAGAGGAGCAGAGCTGTCGGGGAGGGGAGGGAAGGCCCCCCTCTGCTGCCCCCTCACTCCTGTACTGGCATGAAGCCTGTGATCTTCACTCAGGGGCGGGTTGGATGGAGGGGAAGGGAGCCCAGGAGGTGGTCCTCCTGGAAGGAAGATCTTAAGAAACAATGAAATAAAATTCCTATTTTAAGACAAGACAAGAAAAATTTAAATATACCATTATTTGTCAGTCTCTTTCAGCCTCTTCCCTTTCCTCTAGTGTGCATATTTCATCTGCATTTTGCCTTAACCAGACCTCTTCAAGGGAAGAAACACCCATTTTACCACAAGGGTGACATTTTCTAGAGGAAGGCCTTGTCACACCTTAGAAGATAGCACTGCTACCTTACTTAGGACCTGATTCATGTCTCTAGCTGTATTACTTGTGTTCTGCCTATTTTAAAGATTCCTGCCTTGTTTCTTGTAGTAACAGATCTGTGATTAAGTCTGTGATGAAAAATAATGGTGACTAGGCCTCTTGAAATGATTCCTATAATATATAGTTTATAAGATCCAGGATTGTAATACAATGACTGTTCCCATATGGTTCAGTGGTAGAGAACGTGCCTGCCAATGCAGGAGGCTCAGGTTTGATCCCTGGGTCTAGAAGATGCCCTGGGGAAGGAAATGGCAACCCACTCCAGTATTCTTGCCTGGGAAACCCCATGGACAGAGGAGGCTGGCAGGCTTAAGTCCATTGTGTTGCAAAGAGTCCGAAATGACTTATCGACTAAACAGCAACAACCTCAGATGTGGGAAGAAGCAACAAGAGGGAACCATGTCCTCAGGGCTCTGGCCCAGACCACCTTTTCCTGCTCATCAAATCCAATGACTTTAAGAGTCCACTCATCAGTAAATATTCTTGTTCACCAAGTGTGTGTGTGCCAGACCCCATTCTAGACACTGGAAAGACAGCAGAGAACAGAACCAAGAGTTCTGCCCTCAGGGAGCTTGCTTCTAGTACAGGAGACGTGCACGTCAATATATAACATCAGGTCAGTGGGCAATTAATGCCACGATAAAGGGAACACAGGTAAGAAGAGTTATTGGAGTGTCTATGGTGGGGGAGGGGCAAGGCTACTATTTCAGGTGGGTGGAGGTCAGGCTGCTCCATGGATATGACATTTAAGAAGATACTGAAGGAAGTGAATAGGCTGTGGGATGACAACTCCCCAATTCCTGTCTCTGGAGTTGATCTCTATTGGGACCCAGAGTCACACCTTACTGCCTCCTGATCTCTCCCTCTGGATGTCTCAGGAAACATCACACTCAACATGTCCAGTTCCACCTCTCAAACCCCCTCAGCCCCCAACACACACTGATCCTTCCTCATCTTTCCCATCTTAGTCAATGGCACCACCTTCCCAGATGCTCTTCACAAGCTGCTTGTGAATCCGTCTACCCTTCTTCATCTCTAGACTATGTGGTCCAGATCCATCCACCCCCTCACCTGCTCTCCTGCCATAG
>SJXP01003325.1:41982-103860 GCA_006408505.1 Damaliscus lunatus | reverse complement strand
AAATTCTGAAAGAGATGGGAATACCAGACCACCTGACATGTCTCTTGAGAAACCTGTATGTAGGTCAGGAAGCAACAGTTAGAACTGGACATGGAACAACAGACTGGTTTTAAATAGGAAAAGGAGTCCGTCAAGGCTGTATATTGTCACTTTGCTTATTTAACTTATATGCAGAGTACATCATGAGAAACCCTTGGTTGGAAGAAGCACAAGCTGGAATCAAGATTGCCGGGAGAAATATCAATAACCTCAGATATGCAGATGACACCACCCTTATGGCAGAAAGTGAAGAGGAACTCAAAAGCCTCTTGATGAAAGTGAAAGTGTAGAGTGAAAAAGTTGGCTTAAAGCTCAACATTCAGAAAACGAAGGTCATGGCATCTGGTCCCATCACTTCATGGGAAATAGATGGGGAAACAGTGGAAACAGTGTCAGACTTTATTTTGGGGGGCTCCAAATTCACTACAGATGGTGATTGCAGTCATGAAATTAAAAGACTGTTACTTTTTGGAAGGAAAGTTGTTGACCAATCTAGAGAGCATATTCAAAAGCAGAGACATTACTTTGCCAACAAAGTTCTGTCTAGTCAAGGCTATGGCTTTTCCAGTAGTCATTTATGGATGTGAGAGTTGGACTGTGAAGAAAGCTGAGGGCTGAAGAATTGATGCTTTTGAACTGTGGTGTTGGAGAAGACTCTTGAGAGTCCCTTGGACTGCAGGGAGATCCATCCAGTCCATTCTGAATGAGATCAACCCTGGGATTTCTTTGGAAGGAATGATGCTAAAGCTGAAGCTCCAGTATTTTGGCCACCTCATGTGAAGAGTTGACTTATTGGAAAAGACTCTGATGCTGGGAGGGATTAGGGGCAGGAGGAGAAGCGGACGACCAAGGGTGAGATGGCTGGATGGCATCACTGACTTGATTGACGTGAGTTTGAGTGAACTCTGGGAGTTGGTGATGGACAGAGAGGCCTGGCGTGCTGCAATTCATGGGGTCGCAAAGAGTTGGACACGATTCAGTGAGTGAACTGAACTGAATAATTTCTTAGAACTTGGTATCCAGTGATACTAAAATAATTTCAATGGTTCTATAGAAGGACTGTTCAAAACTAATCTAATGCAAGGCATATATGGAATTTTAAAATTTTCTTGTTGCCACACTAAAAACCTAAATAGAAGAAATTGATTTTAGTAATATATTTTATTTAGCCAAGTAAATCTAAAATACTATCACTTCATCAATATGAAAATATTAGTGGATTTTTTAATTTTTTTCATATCAAGTATTCAAATCTGCTGTGTAATTGACACAGCACATTTTAGTTTGAACTAGCTACATTTCAGGTGTTTACATGTGGCTGGTGGATATCATTGGATGACACAGCTCATGAGACCAAAGGAAAATGCCTTTACAGTTTTGAACGTTGCTTGTACAAAAGTACTGTGGTTGAGAGAAGATGTGAATAGTATAAGAGATGTTGAAAGCTGCTAAAATCATAGAATATGTCAATTAAAATACTAAACTATTCTATTTTTTTAATGTGTGTGTGTATGTGTGTTCAGTTGTTAAGCTGTGTCTGTTTGTGACCCCTTGTACTGTAGCCCACCAGGCTCCTCTCTGTCCATGGGATTTCAAAGGCAAGAATACTGGAGTGGGTTGCAGTATGTGTTAAAAAGACATTGACTTAACAAACTCTAGAGCACTCACTTTGATCTCTCTTTTCTTAACTGTGTTTACTTTATCTGTCTCCTGGTAGATGAGAGGGTCCAACAGAACCCTGAAGCTTCACATGACATCTACAATGGTAGCTGCCCATTTGCAATTCAGCTCCAACCTTCACTGTCTGCCAGACATACAAGTTACACTTGTATATAAAACAAGACCTTTCACACGAAAATGGGCCTTGACTCTGAGGAGGTATCAGGCAGGAAGGCCAGAGGTCTCCAAACAGAGGAAATAGGCTGCCAGTGTCAGACATTTTTTATGTCTCTCTTAAGCAGCAGGAGAAAACAAACTACAAGTATTAGATTTGCTTTTCCCTTTTCTATACAAATTTTAAAAGATGCTTCTTTTCAATAAATTGCTGAGAAATATTTGGCTTGTTCAGGAATTTCAGACAATACAGTGTAAGGATTATATACCACGGGGTGTAAAGGAACTTCAGGCTCATTTATTCTTTGTAAATCTTGAGCTAGTCTCCATTTATCATTTGACTTCTTTACACCCAAATTAGGAGTGTTGCACGGACTGTTACAGGGAATTAATAGCCCCTGCCCCTTTAAATTCTCAGTATTGGATTTTTAACCCTTATTTGGCTTGTTCAGGAATTTCAGACAATACAGGGTAAGGATTATATACCACGGGGTGTAAAGGAACTTCAGCCTCATTTATTATTTGTAAATCTTGAGCTAGTCTCCATTTATCATTTGACTTCTTTACACCCAAATTAGGAGTGTTGCATGGACTGTTACAGGGAATTAATAGCCCCTGCCCCTTTAAATTCTCAGTATTGGATTTTTAACCCTTACTTAACCTCAGGTTTCAGTGGATTCTACTTTTTATGTGGAAATAAGTGCAGGTCTTTGAGCTTGACAACTACAGGAATAGCAACTTGTGCTCGACCCACAGATTTCCCATCAGCCCACACTCTAGGATTTACATTGTTTTCAATTAAAGAGGGAGAAAGGGAGGCTTCTATATTCATGAAAACAGAGGCATGGACCTTGCTTAGCATATCCCTCCCCAAAAGGGGTGAAGGAAACTCTGCCACAATCAGAAACTCATGTGAAAATAGCACAGAGTTCTAGTTGCAGCTTAGAGAACAACTGAAATAATAACATTTGGCTCATCCCGACAGTCCCTTTACAGAAGCAGATCGGGGAGAAAGTGGGCGAGAGGTTTCAGTAAGCACGGAGTGAGTTGTCCCAGTGTCCAAAAGGAAATCTACAGATTGACCCCCACAGTTACTAATACCTGGGGTTCCTCAGATATAATTAGGATGGGACCTTGTGTGGGGACCCCCGAGCAACTTCAGTCCTGATTGCCTTGAGAGTCTGAGCCGTGAAACATACACCTCTGGGGTACACAGCTCTCCAGTGTAGTCCCTTACAGACCGGATGGAGCTGGGGGGCGGCTTAGCTGCCTGAGGCAATCCCACTTGAGGTGCCCCTCCTTTCCAGAATAATAGCAAGCCCATTCCTTTTCACCTGCATCCCTCTGGGAATTTTTCTCAGGCTGTTTAAGAACAGTCCTGACAGCCATTACAAGGGCTTCCACCTGTTCCTTTGTTTTCTCTACCTTTCTTTCTTTTCCTCATATTCCCTATCATAATAGACTGTCTGAGCCAGTTGCAGCAGATTATCTAAAGACTGATTTGGCCCGTCAGTTCAGTTCAGTCGCTCAGTTGTGTCTGATTTTGTGACCCCATGGACTGCAGCACACTGGGCTTCCCTGTCCATCACCAACTCCTGGAGCCTACTCAAACTCATGTCCATTGAGTCGATGATGCCATCCAACCATGTCATCCTCTGTTATCCCCTTCTCCTCCAACCTTCAATCTTTCCCAGCATCAGGGTCTTTTCCAATTTGGTCCATATGCCTATTTTAATAGATATCTGGAGCTGACTGAGTAAGAAATATTTTAAGATCACTCTTCTGTCTTCACTTTCAATCTCAGTGATCAATCTCAGGGATCAATCTCAATGAATATGCAAAGGGCTTCCCTCAGTTTACCTAGGAATTTACCAGGAGCTTCCTTCTCTTCCTGTTCTGTTTGCCAATTTGGCATAAAGCCTTAGCGTGTCTTGAGTCCTTCAAGAACACATATGACAAAATTACTCCAATCCCATCTTCCTTTAGCCATGTTGTATCATAGTTCCAATCTGGTTCTATAGTTGGGACTGCCTGATTCCCACTAGGGAGGGTGGCTATCTCATCCTCCCTCTTCCCTACTGATTTGTTACCAAGCCATTCATCTCCATAGGCAAGAGCTTTCCCCAAAACTTGAGTTTTTGAGTTGGAAGTTAGCGTTTGTCCCAGGATACACATTACATCCTTCCAAGTAAGGTCATAAAGCAGAGTAACACCTTTAAAAGCTCTAATATATTTTTCTGGTTCTTCTAAATAGTCTCCCAGATATTCCTTGATTCTTTGTATTTCTTGATAAGAAAGGGCTTATTAACTCTCATAGACTGATTGTTTCTCCCAATGGGTGCTTCCTGAAGAGGCAACAGCTTGTGTTCCTCAGCCTCTTTGGCTGCTCTGTGCATATGATCCCAGAGATAGATTGGAGAAATCTGCTTTTCTTTATCTCTTTGTCTCCTATCTTCCATCTCATCCTATATTTCACCCTTAGTTTTTGCTGTCTGAGCTTCTTACTTTGATTGTCTGGGTTTCTATTGAAACCAGAGTAGTCTGATTTTGTACTCAGATGGGTTGTTTGGACCACTACTTGGGCAGTTTGAATCTCAATTTGGGTTTTTACCAGATCAAGGTAACTTGAATTTTGGTTTGAGCTTCTACTGAGACCAAGGCAACTCTTCCCGGGGAGGGTCCCTTGACTTTCAGTTTGCTCAGTTTGGAGCCCTGGGTACAGGGGCAAAATAGGAGGACAGGAAGGAGCTGAAGGTTTCATACCGAAATCTATACCCTTAGGACGTAAGTCTGGCATACTTCACAGAGAGAAAAAGGGCAACACATATGCTACTTCTATCCATTTCTCTGGTTTTCTACAGAACTGGCCTAATAGTAAAACAGTATTATAATTAAGAGACCCTCCAACCGGCCTCCATTTGTTATCCTCCAATGGATACCGTGGCCATGCACTATCCCATAGGAAGATCAGACATGTCTTCTTTAAGCTCTGGGGATCAAATTTATCCAGTTTTTTCAGAATACAGTTCAAAGGAGTGAGGCTGGAATTGTTAGCTCCCATCTGTAAGAGAGAAATAAAAGCACCCAGAGCCATCTTTCTACCAGAGGCAGCAGCAAGTAAATATCTACACTGATTCTAAGTATGCTTGTTTGACTTTGTATGCCCATGCTGCAATATGGAAAGAAAGGCAATTTTAAATGGCAAAAGGAGAACCTATTAAGCATTTCAGAGAGATTGAGAGACTTTTAACTGCTATATATTTTCCTAAAGAAGTAGCTGTTGTGCATTGCAAAGGGCACAGCAGGAATGGGAGTAAAGTAGCCAAGGGTAATCAGCTGGCTGACTGTCAAACCAGAAAGGCTGTGCTTTATGAAATCCCTTAACTGCAGACGCCTTTATCTGGAGCGGTCCTGTGGAACAGGAAAAACACAATATGCTGAGGAAGAATTGGAAAGATATGAGAGAAGAGGAGCAAAGATTGCTGATAAAGAATGGTTACAGTCCAAGGATGAATGATTAATAATTCCTGAAAATGCTCAATGGGAAATTCTTAAGGGTTTATACCAGAGTTTTCATTTAGGTGTTGAGAGTACTTACCATATGGCTTTTAGTTTGTTTGAAGGTAAAAATGTAATGAAAACTTTAAAGAGCATTATCAAAAGATGTGAGGTTTGTCAAAAAAATAACCCAGAGACTGAAAAGCTAGCAAAATCTGGGTTACAATGAAGTGAAAAATATACTGGAGAGGACTGGGAACTTGATTTCACTCATATGCCAAAAGCAAATGGATATTTTTGCTTACAAGTTTGGGTGGATACTTTTACTGGATGGATTGAGGCTTTTCCCTGTCATAGTGAAAAGACTAAGGAGGTTGTAAAAATTTTAATCCATGAAATTATTTCCAGGTTTGGGCTGCCACAGAGCCTCCAGAGTGACAATGGGTAGGCCTTTAAATCTGCTGTAATTCAGGGGGTGTCAAAATCTCTAGGAACAGTATATCACTTATACTGTTTCTGGAGACCCCAATCCTCAGGAAAGGTAGAAAAAGCTAATGACATTATCAAGAGACTTCTGTGCAAATTAGCTCAAGAGACACAGGACAACTGGCTTAAAGTTCTACCCATAGCTTTAATGAGGGCTCAACCTGCCCCCCAAAAGGAGAGACTGTGCCCCCTTTTAATGTATTTATGGAAAGGCCTTCTTATGCACAGACATTGTTATAGATCCTGAAGCCTTGGAATTAACTAATTATGTAACTCAGCTCTCAGCTTTTCAACAGGCAATAGCAGAACTCTGGGAGGTGATTCCTGATCCAGTCTTTGAGTCAAGCAAGCCCCTATTTGAGCCAGGAACCAAGGTCCTGATAAAAAACATTGGGATCTGGGGATCAATCCCTCGAGCCCCTCTGAGATGGCCTTTACCAGGTTATTCTTTCTTCTCCCACAGCTGTCAAAGTGCCATGAATTGATTTGTGGGTGCATCACACTCTGGTTAAAAGGTGGCACCCTGACTAGAACTAAGTGATCTTATTTTATGTCTTTACTTTCCCTGTTCTGACTTTTTACTTTTCATATGGGCCTGATAATATACGTGAGCCTGCTTCTGCTGACTCCAAAAATCCTGAGTCTGCTGTTTGATCCTCAAGACAATGCTTTCCTGTCCTGGGCCCACTCCTATGCTGCATTCCACAATTGGTCTAACTGCTGGGTCTGCAGAGTGCTCCCCTGTTCATCAGTGGAAGGCTTCCCGTAGTAGACATCTCCACTTCAAGGAAAAGATTTTCTCCAAGTCTGTGAATACCTTTGACAACAACAATCATATGTGATGCTTTTTCTTAATCTGATGACATCTAACAATCCGAAAATGGACTGGTGCAACACTTTGTGCTTTAACTATGGACATAATGTGACTTTTAATTTTGATTATACATTGTCTCAGTTTAATGACTATTTTGCTACATGTAAGAAGGTAAATGGGTCTAGATCTGGTGGCTTTTCACCTGACATTTATGAAATATGGAATGAGGTTATATGGCTAACTCCTGAAAAGGGATCTCTAATATCTAGCACCCCCATATACTTGGAACAAATAGAGCCATCCCCAGAAGTTAGCCAACTTAATTATAATGATTGAAAACAGTTGGGACTTTTGCTCAGGAAATATGCAATGTAATCATTCCCGTGTTTTCCAATCCCAGTTCAGGTCCTCCTTTTGCTGGGCCATGCTGGCTAGGCCCATGCTGCTAGGTCATGCTGGCTTGCTCCAAACCGGACCTACTGGATATGTGGCTCTTATCTACGGCCTGACTTCCTCCTGGCTGGATAGGGAAATGCAGCCTAGGTCTAGCTTTTACTCATGGCTTCATATTTTCAGAGCTTCCACAGAAGCTTGATAATTTACCACACATTAGAACTCACTGGGCAAGGTCTGTATTTCACTGGTATGATTATTTGGCTGCAGTATTTGTTCCCTCTCTGGGAAGTACAGATGTTATACTGTGAGTTGATGTTCTGACTAACTCTACTCAAAAGGTTTTAGAAGAATCTCAAAAAGCTATTTCAGCTCTTAATGCTGAACAAATACAAATTAGAAAAGTGGTTTTACAAAACAAATTGGCCTTAGATATTCTGACAGCTGCACAAGGAGGAACTTATGCCATTATTCATACCCAGTGCTGTACATATATATCCAATATGAGCACTAATGTTACTCAGTTTACTAAGCACATGAACAAAATAATTCAGGCTATGGATACTCATGAAACCTCAACTGCCTCACTTTGGGGAAAATTAACTAGTTCCCCATGGTGGAAAACTATCCTACTTGCAATAATTCTGATTGTTCCACTTTTGCTGTTTGCTCCCTGCATCTGTAATTGTGTAACTGAATTTGTTTCTAGTCACATGAAGGCTTTCAAGTTACAAATGGTTGCTCAAACTCCTGTGACTGCAACAGCTTCCTCCAACTACTACTTGGGGCCCCTGGATCAGAGACCCTCATTATTAGGATTAGGAGAATATGTTGCCTCAGCAATTTAGGGACGACTCCTCTTCTCAGCTCAGAAGCAGTTACAGAGTTAGAATAATGCCTCTTTCCCTAGGCAACATAATTCTCCTAAAAGAAAGGGGGGAATAAGGGGGTAACCGGCAGGAAGGCCAGAGGTCTGCAAGTGTCAGACATTTTTTATGTCTCTCAAGCAGCAGAAGTAAACAAACTACAAGTGTTAGATTTTTATCCCTTCTCTATACAAATTTAAAAAGAGGCTTCTTTTTAAATTCTGTGTTGCCATGATGACACCTGTTTCCACCTAAATTTAACTTTTCTCAAACCTTGAGCTAACCAATGTGTTTTTCTTGTGGAAATGTTTATCTTCACTATATTAACGAATTATGTATTTACCCTAGACTCAGTCTTCAAGTCAGTTCTGCCTAAGACTCAGAATGGACTTGACAAACCAGTATGTTTTACTAATGCAATATTCTCACAGGCTATGTTTAATGAGACTATGCTTTTGCTTGGAAACCTGCCATTCTTCAAGATTCATGTCAATCATTTTATGGCCCGGGACAATTCATTTTATGCCAATGTTATCTCAGAATGCGTGTTGTGGGTGAGGGGCCTGGTGCCAATCTTTGAGTTTTGAGATATTTCCTTTCTCTATTTAGCAGCCTGCTAGTAGCTATATAACAAAAGACTAGCAGGGGGACACTCTTTCTTCCCCCTTCTGATGTCTATGTCAGAAGCTTTCTCTATCTCTTTTATACTTTAATGAAACTTTATTACACAAAAACTCTTAGTGATCAAGACTTGTAACTGGTCCTGGATTGAATTAGACTCCTCCTGAGGCCAGGAATACCAGTGCCTTTCATGGCTCAGCAACAACTTTTCAACTCTTTCAGAGGCAATCTCTCTCATTCTCACAATAATGCATTAATTCATTTGCAGATTATTAGATGATGTCATTCTTGCACATTTCCACCACACATTATTTACATATCTTTTTATTTTTAATTGGAGGATAACTGCTTTACAATGTTGTGTTAGTTACTGCCATACATCAACATGAATCAGCTCTAAGTGTACATATGTTTCTTGAATCTCATCCCATCTCCCACCCCAGCCCACCCTTCTAGGTTATCACAGAGCACTGGATTGAGCTCCCTGCATCATACAGTAAATTCTCACGAACCAATTATTTTATATATGGTAACGTATATGTTTCAATGCTACTTTCTCTATTTGTCCCTCCCTCTCCTTCCCCCATCATGTCCACAATCTCTTCTCTATGTTTGCATATGCAATATGTTCCTCAGTACCATTTTTCTAGATTCCATATATATGAGTTAATATATGACATTTATTTCTCTCTTTCTGACTTACTTCACTCTATATAATAGATTCTAGGTTAATCCATCTCACTAGAACTAACTCAAATTCATTACTTTTTATGGCTGAGTAATATTTCATTGCATATATGTATCACAACTTCTTTATTCATTTATTTGTTGGAGAACATCTAGGTTGCTTCCTTGTCCTGACTAATGTAAATAGTTCTGCAATGAACATTGAGGCATATGTGTCTTTTAAAATTGTTGTTTTCTCAGGGCGTATGCCCAGTAGTGGGATTGCTGGGTTCTGTGGTAATTTTATTCCCAGTTTTTTTAAAAAGAAATCTCCACACTGTTCTCCATAGTGGCTGTATCAATTTATATTCCCACCAACTGTGCAAGAGGGTTCCCTTTTTTCCACATATCTCCAGCATTTATTGTTTGTAGATTTTTTAATGATGACTATTCTGATTGGCCTGAGATGATACGTCATTGTACTTTTGATTTGTATTTCTCTAATAATAAATGATGTTGAACTTTTTTAATGTGTTTATTAGCCATCTGTATGTTTTATTTTTTAATAAAATATAAATTTATTTATTTTAATTGGAGGTTAATTACTTTACAATATTATACTGGTTTTGCCATACATCAACATGAAACTGCCACAGGTATACACGTGTTCCTCATCCTGAACACCCCTCCCTCCTCCCTCCCCATACCATCCCTCTGGGTCGTCTCAGTGCAACAGCCCCTTGGAGAAATGTCTGTCTGTGTCTTCTGTCCATTTTTTGATTGCATTGTTTTTCTGGTACTGAGCTGCATGAACTGCTTGGAGATTGAGTCTTTTTTGGTTGGTTCATTTGCAATTATTTTCTCCCATTCTGAGGATTGTCTTTTCATCTTTTTTATGGTTTCCTTTGCTGTGCAAAACTTTTAAGTTTAATTAGGTCCCATTTGTGTTTTTCTTTCCATTACTCTAGGATGTGGGTCATAGAGGATCTTGCTGTGATTTATGACAGTGTACTGCCTGTGTTTTCTCCTGTTTTATAGTTTCTGATCTTACGCTTAGTTTTTTGATCCATTTTGAGTTTATATTTGTGTATGATGTTAGGAAGCATTCTAATTTTCATTCTTTTCTCATGTGCTTTAAACAATGGTCACATGCTGAAGAATAAGATGGACATATTCCCTGCCTTTTGTCTTTACAAGAAGTATAAACCAATTGAGAAGTAAATGTTTAAATATATAATTCAAACTGACATACAGACTCTGAAACAGAGTGGTGTAGCAAATAAAAACAGGGTGGGGTGTGGTGGAAGTGGAGGAAGACCCAATTAGAAATTTACAACTAGCAAATGTCATTTAATCTAAAATTAAAAATCAGAAGGTGCCATGCTTTTGGAAAAGAGAAATTAGTGATTCAGACAAAGAGAATATTATGTTATCATGAAAATGAATATGTAAGAATGGCTTTCTACCAGTTATTGTTTTAAAAGAAAAATAAGTAGAAATGATTTTTTTAGCTAAAGTTGGAGAGGAGTATAAAACAAATTAATGAAGAGAAAACAATTGCATTAATTTCATTCATCTATTCAAATTTTTAGTAGGCCTACTTATCCCCATCTCAAGAAATATGGTAAAGTTTTATGATCAGATGCTATATTTTAGTCATAATAATGACTATTTTCTCACAATTGCTGCAGTACACTCTTTCAAAGAAAGCACTAAGCTCTTCTATATGAGAATGCATTACCGATAGTTAATTACAGCTTGTTAATAGTACTTTTCTCTTTTATTTTAACATTTACATAATGAAAGAAAAACCTATACTAATACTTTTGTATTACACCATGAAAGTGAAAGTGAAGTTGCTCAGTCATGTCTAACTCTTTACAATCCCATGGACTGTAGCCTACCAGGATCCTCCACCAGTGGGATTTTCCAGACAAGAATACTGGAGTGGGTTGCCACTTCCTTCTCCAGGAAATCTTCCTTGCCCAGGGATTGAACCTGGGTCTTTAACACAGTGTATGAAATAGTAAAATTCTAATTTACAGTTAGCTAGAAGAAATCAGCATGAAGAACTGGAAGACATAAACTTAGAGGATACAAGAACAGAGCAAGAACAGAGCAATAGCAAACAGGATGGCTGATGTTGACCTGTCCTACAAAATTGTTACATAATAGCAAAACAGAAGACCTAGGAGGCCCAGAGCTAAAAAAAAAAAAAAAAAAAAAAAAAGTCACATGGCCTCTGGGAAACTGAGTTTTAAACAAGTATTTTTTTTTAATCATATGATGTGCTTTGGGCAGGAAACAATCAAAAAAACTTGTATTTAAGTGGCAACATCATAGCCTTACTCATAAATGTAATTTAATTAATGAAATTGAAAAACATCTGAGCAAAAGAATTTATTCTTTAAACTGTCTGTCTTTGAAATACTAAATCAATTTCAATTATTTTAATTTACTTTGTTAAGATATCTCTGTGGATATCTCTTTATTATCTGTCCTAGGATCATAGATATGAATAAGAATAAATATGAATATGTAGAGAGAGAGAATATGTAGATGGGAAAACAATGGAAACAGTGAGAGATTTTATTTTCTTGGGCTCCAAAATCACTGCAGATGGTGACTGCAGGCATGAAATTAAAAGACACTTGCTCCTTGGAAGGAAAGTTATGATCAACCTAGACAGCATATTAGAAAGCAGAGACATTTCTTTAACAAAGGTCCATCTAGTCAAAGCTATGTTTTTTTCCAATAGTCTTGTATAGATGTGAGAGTTGGACTATAAGGAAAGCTGAGTGCTAAAGAATTGATGCTTTTGAACTGTGGTGTTGGAGAAGATTCTTGTGAGTCCCTTGGACTACCAGGAGATCCAAAGAGTCAATCTTAAAGGAAATCAGTCTTGAATACTTATTGGAAGGACTGATGCTGAAGCTGAAACTCCAATTCTATGGCCACATGATGGAAAGAACTAACTCATTAGAGAAAATCCTGATGCTAGGAAAGATTGAAGGCAGGAGGAGAAGGGGACAACAGATTATGGGATGGTTGGATGGTATTACTGACTCAATGAACATGAGTGTGAATAAGCTCTGAAAGTTGGTGATGGACAGGGAGGCCTGGTGTGCTACAGTCCTTGGGGTTGCAAAGAGTTGGACATGATTGAGTGGCTGAACTGAACTGAGAGAGAGAATTGGAAATCAAAACCACTCTGCACACATATATTTGTCACCCTCTCTCTGTAGATCTGTTTGCTGCTTGTGGATTAAAAATAAGGAATGGACAATATATGTAATCTTTGTGTTACTGGCAATTAACATCAGATATAGTGGTAACTAAGAAATGAGGGGGCAAGAGACAATAACAGTAAGTAATGATCATTTTACCCTTGCTACTTACCTTGCTAAGCTCTTTTCTTGCATTTTCTCTTTCACCATCACACCAACCCTGTGGGTCAGAAAATACTTATTTTTTAACAATTATTTATTTACTTATTTTTGATTTTTGATTTGCTGAGTCTTCATTTTTGTGTGAGGGCTTTCTCTAGTTCCAACAAGCAGGGGCTACTGTTATTTGCAGTGTGAAGGCTTCTTATTGCAGTGGCTTCTTTCATTGCGGAGCACAGGCTTTAGGCATGCAACTTCAATAGTTACAGCATATGGGCTCCATTTGTGTGTTCAATAGTTGTTGCTTACAGGTGGGGTCGCAAAGAGTCGGACACGACTGAGCAACTGAATTGAACTGAACTGAACAGGCTGAGTTGCTCCACAGCATGTGGCATCTTCCCAGACCAGGGATGAAACCCATGCCCCCTGCATACAAGTGGATTCTTAACCACTGGGCCACTAGGGAAGTCTGTAAATGATATTTTATCAGTCAAAGTTATTTTAGTTTCCAAGTGATGAAAATCAACTCAAAAAATAATAGCTTATTGAACCTGAACTGGCGATTCATTTCTTATATGCTATTATACATGTTTCAATGCCATTCTCCCAAATCATCCCACTCTCTCTCTCTCTCCCACAGAGTTCAAAAACTGTTCTATACATCTGTGTCTCTAATAAAATTGCATTACTTAATGTTAAAAAAAATAATAGCTCATATTTATTGGATACTTAAGGTGATTGCAGCCATGAAATTAAAAGACGCTTACTCCTTGGAAGGTAAGTTATGACCAACCTAGATAGCATATTGAAAAGCAGAAACATTACTTTGCCAACAAAGGTCCATCTAGTCAAGGCTATGATTTTTCCAGTAGTCATGTATGGATGTGAGAGTTCGACTGTGAAGAAAGCTGAGTGCCAAAGAATTGATGCTTTTGAACTGCGGCATTGGAGAAGACTCTTGAGAGTCCCTTGGACTGCAAAGAAATCCAACCAGTCCATTCTAAAGGAGATCAGTCCTGGGTGTTCTTTGGAAGGAATGACGCTAAAGGTGAAACTCCAGTACTTTGGCCACCTCATGGGAAGAGTTGATTCATTGGAAAAGACTCTGATGCTGGGAGGGATTGGGGGCAGGAGGAGAAGGGGACGACAGAGGATGAGATGGCTGGATGGCATCACTGACTCGATGGACGTGAATTTGAGTGAACTCTGGGAATTGGTGATGGACAGGGAGGCCGAGCGTGCTGCAATTCATGAGGTCACAAGAAATCGGACACGACTGAAAGACTGAACTGAACTGAACTAAGATGCGTTAGGCATTTCTCTTAACCTTAGTGAGCCATGTATTCCTCAAGGATGAGTATTATTTCAAAGTAAGTACGATTCTCTCCCCATAATGGGAGAGAAAATGATACAGAGTTTAAGCAACATGGTTACTTAGCCAGTAAGTTTGGAATTGGAATTTGAATCCAAGTTCTTTAAACTATCCTTCTTTTCTAATCCAAGTTAATGTCAGCAAAGACAGAAGAATTTACTTATGAAAGTATAAATGTGGCATCTTATAGAATTCCAGAATAAGGTAAAAATGTATCCCCAGAAAAAGACTGGAACTAGGAACAAAAGCACCCACATACATTCTCTGCTAGAGTTCTGTTTCATTCTTTTCAACAGGTCCTAGCTGACAATAGTGTCTGAACACAGTTTGAACCTACTCAACACTGTAGAGTCCTTCCTCTAGGGAAAGACTGAGTCTAAGATCAACCCTGGGGTGGAGATGCATGACTAAGTTCACCATCCCTAGCCCAGTAACTGTGGCTAAAACTGCTGTATCAGCCTGGTTGCTAAAAGAAATCAGAAAGCATTGCTCAAGAAAGAAGAATCCTGGTGGGCTTGGAATTCACCATAAAATGTGTAAACCTCAAATGTCAATATCCCCATCCTACTAGAGGAGAAACTGAGGCACAGAGAAAGTAATTTTCCATGGTCACACAATGATGAGCAAAGCCAGAACTCAAACCAAGTTGAGTTTGATGAAAAAAAAAAATTGTTCTTTTAACCACTCACTCATTTCTGTTTTAAAATCTCCCTTAAGAATATAGGGTATGCAATATCATCTATATTGACATAGTAATTGATGCTTTTGAACTGTGGTGTTGGAGAAGACTCTTGAGAGTCCCTTGGACTGCAAGGAGATCCAACCAGTCCATTCTGAAGAAGATCAGCCCTGGGTATTCTTTGGAAGGAATGATGCTAAAGCTAAAACTTCAGTACTTTGAGTTGACTTATGCGAAGAGTTGACTTATTGGAAAAGACTCATGCTGGGAGGGATTGGGGGCAGGAGGAAAAGGGGACAACAGAGGATGAGATGGCTGGATGGCATCACCAAGTCGATGCACATGAGTTTGAGTGAACTCTTGGAGACGATGATGGACAGGGAGGCCTGGCGTACTGCAATTCATGGGGTCGCAAAGAGTCAGACACGACTGAACGACTGAACTGAACTGAACTGAATGAATTTAGTTTCTTAAATGAGCTGATATGGCAGGTTACATTCAGGAATAATTTAATTTCTCCCAGCAATCAACTTAAGATTTTTTTTTTTGCTATGTTTATCTTTTCTTTATTTGAGATAACATAGATACAGTCCAAAGCTTTCATGTCACTTGCTGATAAAAAGTTTAATCCAGTTGACCTAATTGCTTCATCCCTACACCCAATTTGAGGTTGTCCACATCCTCTTATCTCTCCCACAGTTACATCTCCTCCCAGGGTCAGTTCAAGAGTAGAAGAAATCAGTAAAAGTGTGAAATCTGATTCCTGAGTGGCTCCTGATGGAGAGAACAAGTGCATTCTCTCACCACAGGGGCATCAATGTCTTGTTGGTGATTCCCTGCAGCACTTCTCTCTGTGCTGGGTTGTGCCCTCCTCTCTCATATAGATTTGGAGGATGAGGGTAATTGGACCAACTGACCTCTTCTTAGTGTGTACTGCTCAGATGTGTGTAATACCATCTTTGGAATGGGAGATAGTTATCATGAATTGTCTGCAGTTTGGTGACTAATAAAGTCCTCATATTAATAGATGCTATTATGTACTAAATGTACTTATATAAGTACATTTTAACCAAGATGAAAAAGAATCGAACACCTAGGAATAATGGAATTTCTTTCTGTGGTTCTTTTCAAATATGTACACTGATTTATCCCTAGTAGTGGAGGAAATTCAACTCTATATAAAAGGGTTCTAAGCTGAATTCCAAGGATCTTAGGAGACTCTTGCTTATTTCATCTTAAAAACCACCATGCTCCTTACGTTTTATAAATAGTGATATAAGAGGGAAGTGAAATCATTCTCTAGGAATTTTCATGTTTCTCCTGTGGCTATAAGCAAACAATATGCTGAAGAAAATTCCCAGAAATACATCTTTTTGAGAGGCAGAGGTCTGCTTTTGTATGCTGGAAAAAAGACAGCATGTTAGAAGTGAGAAGATATGAAATCCTCAGCCCAGTGCTTAATTGGCTGTGCAGAACTAGGGGAATCATGACTCTTTTGACCTTCAGGTTCTCTACCGTCAAAGTGACAGAGCTATAATCAAGTTGCAGCCCATTTTAGCTCTAAAAAGGGCTGCACTCATCTCACACACTAGCAAAGTAATGCTCAAAATTTTCCAAGCCATTCTTCAACAGTATATGAACAGAGAACTTTCAGATGCTCAAGATGGATTTATAAAAGGTAGAGGAATCAGAGATCAAATTTCCAACATCTGTTGGATAATCAAAAAAGCAAGAGAGTTCCAGAAAATTATCTACATCTGCTTTATTGACTGTGCCAAAGCATTTTACTGTGTGGGTGGATCACAACAAACTATGGAAAATTCTTAAAGAAATGGGAATACTACACCACCTTACCCACCTCAGGAGAAACATGTATGCAGGTCAAGAAGCAGCGTTTAGAAGTGGGCATGGAACAATGGACTGGTTCAAAATTGAGAAAGGAGAATGTTAAGGCTGTATATTGTTATCCTGCTTATTTAATTTATATGCATAGTACATGATACAAAATGCTGGGCTGGATGATGATCAAGGTGGAATCAAGATTGCCAGAATATCAATAACCTCAGATACTATCATCTTAATGGCAGACAGCAAAGAGGAACTAAAGAGACTCTTGATGAAAGAAAGAGAAGAGTGAAAATGTTGACTTAAAAGTCAACATTCAAAAAACTAAAATCATGGCACCTGGTCCCATCACTTCATAGCAAATAGATGGAGAAACAATAGAAACAGTGGCAGAATTTCTTTTCTTGATCTCCAAAATCACTGCAGATGGTAACTGCAACCATGAAATTAAAAGATGCCTGCTCCTTGGAAGAAAAGCTATGATCAACCTAGACAGCATATTAAAAAGCAGAGATCTTAATTTTCCATCTAGTCAAAGTTATGGTTTTTCCAGTAGTCATGTATGGATGTGAGAGTTGGACTATAAAGAAAACTAAGTGCCAAAGAACTGACACTTTTGTACTGTGGTGTTGGAGAAGACTCTTGAGAGTCCCTTGGACTACAAGGAGATCAAAACAGTAAATCCTAAAGGAAATCAGTCCTCAATATTCATTGGCAGGGCAGATGCTGAAGCTGAAACTCCAATACTTTAGCCACCTGATGCAAAGAACTGACTCATTGGAAAAAACTCTGATGTTGGGAAAGATTGAAGCCAGGAGGAGAAGGGGATAACAGAGGATGAGATGGTTGGATGGTATCACTGACTCGATGGATGTGAGTTTGAGTAAGCTCTGGGAGTTGATGATAGACAGGGAAGCCTGGCATGCTGCAGTCCATGGGATCCCAAAGAGTCAGACACGTCTGAGTAACTGAACTGAACTGACCCCATCTCTAGAATGTACTAAACCCAGATTGGTCTCTAACATGAAACTGCTACTGAATTCAAACTTATACTACTTACCACATGATAGATCAATAAATTGAAAGACAAGGTGTTGGTGTAAGGAATTGCGACTGTATTTGGAAAGCCAGCAGACAGAGAAAATGGTGGACTATTGTCCCAAAGGACCATCTTCCTCGAGTTAGAGAGTTAGAATTCAGGCTTCTTTTAGACTCAAAGGGTACAGTCATCATTTCCTAGTCCTAGTCAAACCATAGAGGGCATGTGTTAATTCTCCTTTCCTGCAGTCATTCACCAGTGGGCCCATTCAGGATATTTTCTGTGAGCTAAAAAGAGGTGTTTTAGCTTAATGTTCATTACACAGAAAGCAGAGTTCTCAAAGACAGGTCATTATGTATAATTTAAGCTTATAGGCAACATCCCTTTAGTGATTAATTTGTAACAAAAGCAATAGAATACAAAGGTTAAAGTAAAAGAAACAGATCCAATATTGAAGTGAATTTGTTCTTCCCTGTTACAAAATCTCTTGGCTCTAATTAGCAGTCACTCTAAGAGTTGGACACAACTGAGCAACTTCACTTTCACTTTTCACTTTCATGCATTGGAGAAGGAAATGGCAACCTACTCNTAATTTATATGCATAGTACATGATACAAAATGCTGGGCTGGATGATGATCAAGGTGGAATCAAGATTGCCAGAATATCAATAACCTCAGATACTATCATCTTAATGGCAGACAGCAAAGAGGAACTAAAGAGACTCTTGATGAAAGAAAGAGAAGAGTGAAAATGTTGACTTAAAAGTCAACATTCAAAAAACTAAAATCATGGCACCTGGTCCCATCACTTCATAGCAAATAGATGGAGAAACAATAGAAACAGTGGCAGAATTTCTTTTCTTGATCTCCAAAATCACTGCAGATGGTAACTGCAACCATGAAATTAAAAGATGCCTGCTCCTTGGAAGAAAAGCTATGATCAACCTAGACAGCATATTAAAAAGCAGAGATCTTAATTTTCCATCTAGTCAAAGTTATGGTTTTTCCAGTAGTCATGTATGGATGTGAGAGTTGGACTATAAAGAAAACTAAGTGCCAAAGAACTGACACTTTTGTACTGTGGTGTTGGAGAAGACTCTTGAGAGTCCCTTGGACTACAAGGAGATCAAAACAGTAAATCCTAAAGGAAATCAGTCCTCAATATTCATTGGCAGGGCAGATGCTGAAGCTGAAACTCCAATACTTTAGCCACCTGATGCAAAGAACTGACTCATTGGAAAAAACTCTGATGTTGGGAAAGATTGAAGCCAGGAGGAGAAGGGGATAACAGAGGATGAGATGGTTGGATGGTATCACTGACTCGATGGATGTGAGTTTGAGTAAGCTCTGGGAGTTGATGATAGACAGGGAAGCCTGGCATGCTGCAGTCCATGGGATCCCAAAGAGTCAGACACGTCTGAGTAACTGAACTGAACTGACCCCATCTCTAGAATGTACTAAACCCAGATTGGTCTCTAACATGAAACTGCTACTGAATTCAAACTTATACTACTTACCACATGATAGATCAATAAATTGAAAGACAAGGTGTTGGTGTAAGGAATTGCGACTGTATTTGGAAAGCCAGCAGACAGAGAAAATGGTGGACTATTGTCCCAAAGGACCATCTTCCTCGAGTTAGAGAGTTAGAATTCAGGCTTCTTTTAGACTCAAAGGGTACAGTCATCATTTCCTAGTCCTAGTCAAACCATAGAGGGCATGTGTTAATTCTCCTTTCCTGCAGTCATTCACCAGTGGGCCCATTCAGGATATTTTCTGTGAGCTAAAAAGAGGTGTTTTAGCTTAATGTTCATTACACAGAAAGCAGAGTTCTCAAAGACAGGTCATTATGTATAATTTAAGCTTATAGGCAACATCCCTTTAGTGATTAATTTGTAACAAAAGCAATAGAATACAAAGGTTAAAGTAAAAGAAACAGATCCAATATTGAAGTGAATTTGTTCTTCCCTGTTACAAAATCTCTTGGCTCTAATTAGCAGTCACTCTAAGAGTTGGACACAACTGAGCAACTTCACTTTCACTTTTCACTTTCATGCATTGGAGAAGGAAATGGCAACCTACTCCAGTGTTCTTGCCTGGAGAATCCCAGGGACGGGGGAGCCTGGTAGGAGGCCGTCTATAGGGTTGCACAGAGTCGGACATGACTGAAGCGACTTAGCAGCAGCAGCAGCAGCAGCTGCACTTGGGACTTAGGGGATGCCTCTTCATCTTGCCTGAAGAGCTTGCTTGTCAGGCCATTTTATAAATTTGCTCCCCAATTGTTACAGAGTGAGTTCCCAGAGAAACAGAATCTTAGAAAGAGATTATAAAACAGGAATTTTATTAAGGGAGCATTTTTAAGATCAACACATGTACAAGAAAAAAGGCAGCTGTGTTTGACAGCAAGTGCTTCACAGCATCTGCCACACCAATATCTCTCTGCATTCTTTAGGTTCAATCATGAGCTACCGTCTTGCTGATCCCTGAATTCAGAGTAGGCAAGGTATGAGCTGTCAAGCTGAAAGAAAATTCCAGAAGCCTTAGGAACTTCAGACATGCTTTATTCATGGGTGGCTGACATAGGTACAAGAGCTGTTTCGGGTGGTGCTTATATATATATACATGAATAAGTGTGGCACATGGCCAAGAGATTACATCATGATGTGGGTTTGAAGGATTATACATGATCTCAGCTATTACATACCATACAAATTCATTGTTTATAGAATGTGGGGTGAGAGAGCCTAACTATATTCCATCCCTTCAGGGTCTCTCACCTCACAATCTATGTGCAGTCTGTCTTCCATGATACCCACTTGGAGAGTAATGCTGACACTTAGACCCACATCCCACAGCAACAGTGGAGGCTACAGCAACAAACTACTAGAGCATAAGTTACATCCCCATTGCATAGCAAAACCCAATGCCAGGTACTAGGTAGGTGACTCACACATGAGAGGGCCAGGGATTCATCACCCAGGACACGACCTGGAGCTCATGTTGCAGTCCTTGACCCCATGGGGCTAGAAGAACCACCAACTTTATGTAGGATGCCTTTATCCTCCATGGCCAAGTCCAGTCCACTGTCTGTCCTTGTGAAATCCCTGTCAGAGTTGGCAGCAGGATATTACTTTGGATTCTGTATCCAAGCTTTAACAAAATGTCTGTTGTTGTTACTTACAATTGTGTGAATGTGGTAGCATGATGCAGGAGAGTCTCCACAGGGGCAACTCCACCCCTGCAGGGTTTCTCATTAAGGAACCGCAAAATTCCCCATAGGTGTTGGTCCCACCCCTTCAAAGAGGGGATTTGGTGGTGTTCACAGCCCACCCACATGATTCCAAATGCTTTACAAGTTCTGGTGCACACTGTTTTAAATCTTTAAGAGAACTAGAGGTTAGTAATACATCACCAATACAATGAAAGAGCTTCACTGATGTTGGGCACTTCCATTTGTCATGTCCTTTGCAACCAGCCCATGACAAATAGTTGGGCTGTGCAGGTACCCTTGGGGAAGAACCTGAAATGTCCATGGGCATCCCTCTCAAGTGAATTCAAATTGGTCTTGGCTCTCATCAGTTATAACAATAGAGAAAAATGCCTTAACTAAGTCCACCACATAGTGATAAGCTCCCAACGCTGTGGTCAGTCAGTCCATCAAGTCATGAATCTCTGGCATAGAAGCATGCATAGTTGGCATCACCTTATTCAGTTCTCTATAGTCCACAGTCATTCACCATGAGCCATCAGATTTGCAAACAGGCCACACTGGGGAGTTAAATGGACTATGAACAGGTGGTACAATGCCCACTTTTGCCAGTTCAGCAATGGTGGAACCTATTTCTTCATGCCCACCCAGTAAATGATACTATCTCACAGAGGTTACCCTCCAAGGTGTAAGTAAAAACTGTGGGGGATGCTTTGTGTATTCCCTCACAACAGCCTTCATCACACATACTCAAAGACAAAATTCCCCCACAAAGGTTTACAACATTAGGCCTCATGGAACATCTATCTCCCAAATATATCCCAGGATCAGGGTTACATACAAAGTATACATCCACATAGGGAGTCNATGGCAACCTACTCCAGTGTTCTTGCCTGGAGAATCCCAGGGACGGGGGAGCCTGGTAGGAGGCCGTCTATAGGGTTGCACAGAGTCGGACATGACTGAAGCGACTTAGCAGCAGCAGCAGCAGCAGCTGCACTTGGGACTTAGGGGATGCCTCTTCATCTTGCCTGAAGAGCTTGCTTGTCAGGCCATTTTATAAATTTGCTCCCCAATTGTTACAGAGTGAGTTCCCAGAGAAACAGAATCTTAGAAAGAGATTATAAAACAGGAATTTTATTAAGGGAGCATTTTTAAGATCAACACATGTACAAGAAAAAAGGCAGCTGTGTTTGACAGCAAGTGCTTCACAGCATCTGCCACACCAATATCTCTCTGCATTCTTTAGGTTCAATCATGAGCTACCGTCTTGCTGATCCCTGAATTCAGAGTAGGCAAGGTATGAGCTGTCAAGCTGAAAGAAAATTCCAGAAGCCTTAGGAACTTCAGACATGCTTTATTCATGGGTGGCTGACATAGGTACAAGAGCTGTTTCGGGTGGTGCTTATATATATATACATGAATAAGTGTGGCACATGGCCAAGAGATTACATCATGATGTGGGTTTGAAGGATTATACATGATCTCAGCTATTACATACCATACAAATTCATTGTTTATAGAATGTGGGGTGAGAGAGCCTAACTATATTCCATCCCTTCAGGGTCTCTCACCTCACAATCTATGTGCAGTCTGTCTTCCATGATACCCACTTGGAGAGTAATGCTGACACTTAGACCCACATCCCACAGCAACAGTGGAGGCTACAGCAACAAACTACTAGAGCATAAGTTACATCCCCATTGCATAGCAAAACCCAATGCCAGGTACTAGGTAGGTGACTCACACATGAGAGGGCCAGGGATTCATCACCCAGGACACGACCTGGAGCTCATGTTGCAGTCCTTGACCCCATGGGGCTAGAAGAACCACCAACTTTATGTAGGATGCCTTTATCCTCCATGGCCAAGTCCAGTCCACTGTCTGTCCTTGTGAAATCCCTGTCAGAGTTGGCAGCAGGATATTACTTTGGATTCTGTATCCAAGCTTTAACAAAATGTCTGTTGTTGTTACTTACAATTGTGTGAATGTGGTAGCATGATGCAGGAGAGTCTCCACAGGGGCAACTCCACCCCTGCAGGGTTTCTCATTAAGGAACCGCAAAATTCCCCATAGGTGTTGGTCCCACCCCTTCAAAGAGGGGATTTGGTGGTGTTCACAGCCCACCCACATGATTCCAAATGCTTTACAAGTTCTGGTGCACACTGTTTTAAATCTTTAAGAGAACTAGAGGTTAGTAATACATCACCAATACAATGAAAGAGCTTCACTGATGTTGGGCACTTCCATTTGTCATGTCCTTTGCAACCAGCCCATGACAAATAGTTGGGCTGTGCAGGTACCCTTGGGGAAGAACCTGAAATGTCCATGGGCATCCCTCTCAAGTGAATTCAAATTGGTCTTGGCTCTCATCAGTTATAACAATAGAGAAAAATGCCTTAACTAAGTCCACCACATAGTGATAAGCTCCCAACGCTGTGGTCAGTCAGTCCATCAAGTCATGAATCTCTGGCATAGAAGCATGCATAGTTGGCATCACCTTATTCAGTTCTCTATAGTCCACAGTCATTCACCATGAGCCATCAGATTTGCAAACAGGCCACACTGGGGAGTTAAATGGACTATGAACAGGTGGTACAATGCCCACTTTTGCCAGTTCAGCAATGGTGGAACCTATTTCTTCATGCCCACCCAGTAAATGATACTATCTCACAGAGGTTACCCTCCAAGGTGTAAGTAAAAACTGTGGGGGATGCTTTGTGTATTCCCTCACAACAGCCTTCATCACACATACTCAAAGACAAAATTCCCCCACAAAGGTTTACAACATTAGGCCTCATGGAACATCTATCTCCCAAATATATCCCAGGATCAGGGTTACATACAAAGTATACATCCACATAGGGAGTCATTCAATTTCCAAAGGTAAATACACAGCCCTTACCTTAACTGCTTGGCTGCCATAGCCATTAATTTGTGCACAAGGACCTGGAAACTATTCTGGCTTGCCATAAATAAAGCTACCTCCAGCACCAGTGTCAACCAGAGCCATTACTCTCTATACACTAGCCTGTGACCAATGAAATGCAAGCTCTACATGGGGCCTCCTGTCCCTGCTTGGGCTTTCTGGGTGGGCACATTTGTCTGAGCCCTATTCAAAGTGGAAAAGGACATCCAAAGGAATATCCTTGGGTGCTATGTAATCTTCTAACTGAACCACTTGTATCTCTTACTGTGGGTACTTCCCACACTTGGTACTGTTTCTCTGGTCTCAGTTGCCTCCATAACTCTAGGAGCAGAGCATTGGGCTGTTTATCAATTCTATTTCTGTCAACTCCTGCTGCCAGAAAATTGGCCAACATTTGCATTTGTGTCACCCAGATGGGGTCTTTACCAGCTTGGCCTCCTTTGGGGTCTTCACACTTCTAACCCACTTTGCCTGCCACTGTCCCTCTACTTCTCCCAAGCTCACCACCATTGAGATCACCTCATAGATGGGGTGGCCCATGCAGGGTGCAAGAATACCCATAAGGGTCCGAAAGAGGTAGATGGGGCATTGTTCAAAATGGCATCTCGCATGCTGCTATAAAATGCTCATCATAGGTTAAACATAAACAGTTTCATGCCCAGCTATCTCACAACTTGAGTTAACTCAGCAAAGATATGCCATTTACTCACAGTTTCTGGGAGTTCGCCCACATTTGTCTACATAGAGCAAATGGCAGTGTTAATCCATTCTATTAGGGCATGTGTTTGGTTAGGTGCCCCGTAAGTGTGTCACCTAACATTCCATAATCTTTGTCTCAATGAGAGGTGAGCAGTTATAGATGACAAGTGTTCTGTCTCATCCATGAAACAAATAAAACCCATCCTCCGTCATGTTCCAGAGTCACAAAAGCCAAGCTACCAAGGGTTCCCCTTGCTTCTGTGGAAATTGCTTACCCAAATCGACCAACTCCATCTAGGTATATCATCAATACATGGTGTACTCAGTCACATTGGGGGCCTCTTGGGGATGCTCCCCTGGACCATAGGCTGCTCATGTTTCTCCTTCTGTTGCACAGTGGGCCTCTCTAACATGTGGGGACCTGTGGTCTTATAATGTTCATTGTCACCGTCCCTTATTACCTCATTGTCCAAGATGCTGGGTTCATCAAGGCCATGTATGTCTTGCTACAGCATAGGTATACACTGTTCTAACTCTTCTCTCATCTCTGCAATTTGCACACTTGTGCATCATTACAGAGGGCACGATCCATATTAGCCTACAGGGTAGTCAACAAAATCCACCTCACGGTGCCAGCCGCAGTATGACAGTATGAGCTGCTTTGTCTGGCAAATGGGAACTGACCACCTATGATGCCTTTTCAAGGCTAACCCGTGACCCGTCCACTACCTTCCAGTCTTCCACTGGGGCCCACACCAAGAGGACGGCGGCCACCAGGTACCACATGCTATGTGGTGGCTACTGGGGCCATTGTAGCCTCAGGCTCCCCTATCTTCTGGGTATCTTGCCAACTATACCAATTGTCTTGCTGATTGCTGAGTCCATTGTAGGCAAAGCATGAGCTGGAAAGCTGAAAGAAAATTAGAGGAGCCTTGGGAACTGCAGACATGCTTTATTCACAGGTGGCTGACAGCTGCAAGGGCTGTTTCAGGTGGTGATTATATGAACAAAGGTGGCACATGGCCAAATTACATCAAGATATATGTGCACAGTGTTATAAATGACTTCAGCTATTACATAACCATGCTGTCATTGTTTACAGAACATGGGGTGAGAGTGAGAGGACACGCAGCAAGAGATTCTTCTACAGTTACACTAGTATTCTCCAGCCTAGGAATTCTAAAAATGTCTTTGCTGTGTGCTCCTCTGACATTACTCACAGAACAATTTCTGAAAAAAAGCAAATGGCTTTGGGGGAAAGGATGCTGTTTGGAGTTGGAGTTGTAGGGAATATTTTGAAGCCTGGAGTTTCACTTCATTTGCTGTTTCTAATTGGGACACTTGGTCTCTCTCATGGAGTGAGAGAATGCAATTTCTCATTGACACTCAGGTGCTTTATTTGCCTGGATCCATGACAGTCTTCTTTAACAAATGATCTGATCTGTGCTTGGTTTTTCTTCCAAACTCATTTCTTTTTCTGACACACATTGCCCTCCATGATCTGATTCCTGCTTACTTTTCTGGCTTTGTTTTCCTCCAATCTCTTGCCATTTAAAATTCCAATCCAGTTATGATGAGGGATTTGTAATCTCCCAGCCTCTCTTGCCCATTCAGGCATCATGCCCCATGCTCTCAACCCTTCATTATATGTGGAATAGTCTTCATAATCTGGTCAGCTGCTTTTCTTCCTTAAAGACTTGGGTCAATTATTATTTTCTTTGGGAAGCTATCTTCTGTGATTCACATCCCAATCTGCTTTTGTTTCCAACCTATTTTCCCATATTATGTTGTGGCTTTCCCTATTTGTGTATAGACTTTTTCATAGCATACTTACTTTCGTCTTCCTCCTAGATAGGAAGATATCAAGGACAGTAACTCTCTTCATTTATGTCTTTCCAACCCAGGCATCTAGTGTAACACCTGAGATATAAAAGGAAAACATGTATTTTTGTTTAATTTAAATAAAATTATTTTTAAACAACTGAATAACTATTTAGCTATTTAAGTAAATAAATGCTATCATACTTAGAAAAAATATAAAACTTGCTCTCTCTATAACAAATTTATAGCCCAAATCTCTCACTTTTTCCCCATCTGAACTAGTTTTGGATTTGAACAGTTTTTAAACTTTATATTTATTTCAACCTGTGCCTGAATATTCACACAGCACTTCTAACTTGGGTTTATTCAGTTCAGTTCAGTTCAGTCGCTCAGTCGTGTCTGACTCTTTGTGACCGCATGAATCGCAGCACACCAGGCCTCCCTGTCCGTCACCATCTCCCGGAGTTCACTCAGACTCACGTCCATCNTCAACTACTGAATTCCTTTACATGAATGTGAATTCCAAACCCCATAGACAGACCCTAAACACCTATATCTCATTCTACAATGTTAATTGGCAATTATTTTGCGAAGGTCATTTTTATCATATCTAATTACATGGAACAAGCAATATTTCCATACTCAGATTTTCTGTAGTAGGCATCATATTTACTTAACCACATCTTTCACATTGTATCAATATGTATTCATTGTGCACAGACTCTGGAATATGTGGAAGTAGGTTGTTCAGAGTTTGTATTTTCATGCAGAGTGATGTAGTTGCATTTCTTTCTAGGATATAAAAGAAAGTTGGAAAATGATGTCTTTAACTAGATGTATTTCAGTGACACCACCAAACAACTGTTGAAGTTTTCTATGATTCGAACTTTTCAGAAAAATGTTTTCTAGTCTTTCACAAATTTCTAATACCTAGTTTAATAAGGATTCAAGGCTATGGTTTTTCCTGTGGTCATGTATGGATGTGAGATTTGGACTGTGAAGCAGGCTGAACACCAAAGAATTGATGCTTTTGAACTGTGGTGTTGGAGAAGACTCTTGAGAGTCCCTTGGACTGCAAGGAGATCCAACCAGTCCATTCTGAAGGAGATCAACCCTGGGATTTCTTTGGAAGGAATGATGCTAAAGCTGAAACTCCAGTACTTTGGCCACCTCATGCGAAGAGTTGACTCATTGGAAAAGACTCTGATGCTGGGAGGGATTTGGGGCAGGAGGAGAAGGGGACGACCAAGGATGAGATGGCTGGATGGCATCACTGACTTGATGGACGTGAGTCTCAGTGAACTCCGGGAGATGGTGATGGACAGGGAGGCCTGGCGTGCTGCAATTCATGGGATCTCAAAGAGTCGGACACGACTGAGCGACTGAACTGAACTGAACTGAAAAGCCCTATCTACTGTGGATTCCTATGTGTGGCACATCTGACATTTCTTGGCATAAAAAGCAAAAGAGCCACTTAAAATTTGTTCCCTTATTCAAATTAGTGTTTGCAGTGCCAAAAATATGTTCTGGAAAGAAACTGTACACAACTAACATTTGAAAGCAAAAAGGAAAGAAGGCTGAATGAGTTTTTTCTCTTACACGTTGAGTTTATATATATTTCTCTGTTTCTTTACTAGATAGAAATGTAACTGTACACATTTCATGTTAAATTGATTTATAATTCACTTTTTATACAGGTGATAAAAATCATTATGTATGAATATCCAAAAAGTTTTTATGCAGTCACTTGAAAATAGCCAATGTTGCAAATTGCTAAAAATGATGAATGTGTAACTCTGGACACAATTAGAGTTTGTGAAATCAACCATACCATTGTTCAGATGTTTGAACATATGTTCAAAAACCCAAAGCATAGCTGTGTAGGACTGTTCCCTATTGTAAAGCAATGGTCCCTTCATTTTAAACTCAATTTTTTTTAATGTAATGTGCATATATCAGGTTAATTTGCATTTAGGTAATTTGAAATGCTCTCTTTAAAAAATACACTCTGACATTTCACTATTCATATATTTTGAGGCATTAACATCTCACATTAATGCTTCACATAGTTCTAGATTAGAATGCTATGCTTCTGCTTTTTAACTCAAAGCCAGAAATTTTGGTAGTAATTGTGACCTTCATGTAAATGCTATTTACACTATTCCTATACAGGTTTTTAACATCACATTCAATAATTGCAATCATTCATATTAATTTATAAATATAATACATATCCAGTCTTGCACATATCATTCTGATTTTTTCTGTTCCACATCACTATTCATATTATTTTGAAATTATGTATTTGCCAAAATCTCTGCTAGTGAACTTATTTCCATCTGTGTTTAATGTGGAGACTTAGACAGTTTTGCTCTTATTTAGTCTTCCAACATTACATGACATTTTCAGACTTTAGAAAAGACTCATTTCTAATGAAAGCACACTCTCAAAATACATTTCACAAATATAATTCTCCACATATTGTGATGGAGTAAATAAAATGTCAGTTACTCTCACTTTAGGGAAGAAAATAAAGTCCTCCAGTTTCAGATACACCTCATTAATTATTAAGTCCTTCTCCCTCTGGTCATTTCTTGCTTATCACTATCAGTTTTACACTGATTGGACCATCTGAAATTTAAAATAGTCCTTGCAACTGCTGCTGCTAAGTCGCTTCAGTCATGTCTGACTCTGTGCAACCCCATAGAAGGCAGCCCACCAGGCTCCCAGGTCCCTGGGATTCTCCAGGCAAGAACACTGGAGTGGGTTGCCATTTCCTTCTCCAAAAATAGTCCTTAGCTGTCTCTAAAGGTTTATGCCCTCTTTCATGTGGTTTATATAAGTATAAACTGATCTTTATTCAGTGCACTGATTTAAACAATGATTAAATAGGTCCAAAGACAAAGGCCTATAACCTCTCAATAATACCATTTCTAGACCTAACTTTAGATTATTTGTCTATCAATATATTTTGGACAAATTGCTCAACTAGCTGTAGATACAAAATATTATCAGAACATTCACATATATCTGCAATCATATAGTTGCCAGACAAAATGCAAGTTTCTGAGTGAAAATTAAATTTCAGAAAAATAATGAATAGTATTTTAGTATAAGTATGTCCCAAATACTTCATGGGATATACTAGTCCAAA
Organism: Damaliscus lunatus; assembly: GCA_006408505.1. Classification (NCBI taxonomy): domain Eukaryota; kingdom Metazoa; phylum Chordata; class Mammalia; order Artiodactyla; family Bovidae; genus Damaliscus; species Damaliscus lunatus. The sequence continues at coordinate 74,512 of SJXP01003325.1, read as the reverse complement.
AATATTTTATCTGAAATTCAGATTTAAGTGAATGTCCTGCATTTTATTGAAAGACTCTGACAACATTGCAGTCATCAAGGTGACTATACCTTAAAAATCTAGCTTAAGAAACTTCAGAAATGGTTTGTTTGAAGAGTCAGAAAAATTTTTCTATAAAGGGCCAGACAATAAATATTTTAGGTTTTGTGGGCCACATAGGGTCTCTTTCATAGATTTTCCTTCCTTTTTTATGAAACAACTTCTTAAATATACATCACTCATAGCTTGCACATTGTACAGAAGTAGGCTATGGGCTGGATCTGGTCTAGTGGGATATTTTGCCAACTTCTGGTTCAGGTCATCACCTTTAATTTTACACAAGCCTCAAATGCTTCATTAAAAGCAAGAACTGATGTTTGCATCATATTTCCTTGATCTGCATACAACCTTAGATCTTAAATCTTCTATAATTCATACATTTTTGCATTTCATGCTAGGTTTGCTTATCTCCAGTCTTTTGTTTCCCTTACTTTCTTCACAGAAAAAATTAGAGCCTGACTAACTAGTTCTGAGCTTGAAAAATCTCTAAAGGTAATTTTAAAAGTACTAGCTCTTAATCCAGATGAATAACTTCAGATAAATTATTAATAGCTTTCCCAAACATAATATAAGCATTCATCATTCTAAAATGTTTAAAATGTTTTCTAAAAGGCTTGCTAAATATGTTCCTATAAAAATAATATCATCTACTCAGGATCCATTTCTTTTCACCGTTCCCATTTGGTCTGACCTAGTCTGTTTGATCTCTTAGCCTCTCAGTTCTTAGATCTGATTTCAAACGTAGATACCTACCTAAGGCGGACATCTCAACCTTCCCAACTTCTTCGTGTGTGTGAAAGTCACTCAGTCGTGTCCGACTCTTTGTGACTCCACAGACTGTAGCCCATCAGGCTCCTCCGTCCATGGGATTCTCCAGGCAAGACTACTAGAATGCATTGCCATTTCCTTTTCCAAGGGATCTGCTTGACCCAGGGATTGAACCTGGGTCTCACACATTGCAGGCAGACTTTTTACTGTCTGAGCCATCAGGGAAGTGATTACCTTTTCTACTTTTGATTTTACATATGTATTCTGCTTCAGGTAAATCTTTTTGCTTTCTTTAGCATCTTCCCAGGAATGTGATTTAGGCAGAGTAGAGCTATGTAGACACACACCAAGTTCAGTGCCTATGGTTGCAAAATGATTGCAGGTATCAACAGGTATTTTAGAATCAAAACAAGAGTCATATTCCCCTAGTGAGCTCTTACCAATACATTAAGCAATAATTTATCCAATATTAAGGATAGACATAATTTAGTTATAAATGCAACTGTGAAAATAAACATATATACAGATGTATTTTAACATATATTAGAAGATATGAATTCTTCCTGTTTAAAATATTAGCAGTTTGTCAAATTTATTTTAAACTTTTTCCTTTTGGAAATTATTTTCTCTTTCTACTTTTTATTTTTTCTTTTCATCAATGACTGAATATCTTTTCATCCATCATCCATTAATGGTTTTTTAAAAATTGAGATCATCAATAAGCTATTTAAATAGTCCTGCTGTTTAATTATGTACATCCTTTTTTTCTTTTCTTTTCTTTTTTTTTTGGGGGGGGGGAGCAAAACACAAAGGAGAAAAGGAAAGATATATCCATCTGACTGCAGAGATCCAAAGAATAGTAAGGGGAGTTAAGGAAGACTTCTTAAGTGATCAATGCAAAGAAATAGAGGAAAACAGCAAAATAGGAAAGACTAGAGATCTCTTCAAAATTAGAGATAACACAGAAACATTTCATGTGAAGATGGGCACAATAAAGGACAGAACAATTATAGACCTAACAGAAGTAGAAGATACTAAGAAGTGGCAATAATACACAGAACAAGAAAAAAGAGATCTTAATGACTCAGATAACCATGATGGTGTGATCACTCACAGAGCCAGACATCCTGGAGTGTGAAGTCAAGTGGGCCTTAGGAAGCATCACTACAAAAAAAGTCAGTAGAGGTGATGGAATACCAGCTGAGCTATCTCAACCCCTAAAAGATGGTGCTGTTAAAGTGTAGCAATGAATATGCCAGCAAATATGAAAAACTCAACAGTGGACATGGGACTGGAAAAGATCAGTTTGCATTACAATCCCAAGAAAGGCAATGCAAGAGAATGTTCAGACTACCACACAACTGCACTCATTCACACACTAGCAAAGAAATGCTCAAAATTCTCCAAGCCAGGCTTCAATGGTATGTAAATCAAGACCTTCGAGATGTTCAAGCTGGATATGGGAGAAGCAGAAAAACCAAAGATTAAATTCCCAACATCTGCTGGACCCTAGAGAAAGGAAGAGAATTCCAGGAAAACATCTGCTTCTTTGACTACACTAAAGGCTTAGACTGTATGAATCACAACAAACTGTGGAAACTTATGAAAGAGATGGGAATATCAGACCACCTGACCTGCCTCCTGAGAAACTTGTATCCAGGTCAAGAAGCAACAGTTAGAACCTTACATGGAACAATGGACCAGTTCCAAGTTGGCAAAGGAATATGTCAAAGCTGTATATTGTAACCCTGATATTCCACTTATATAAGGAGTACATGATGTGAAATCCAGGGTGGATGAAGCACAAACTGGAATCAGGATTGCAGGTTAAGTTCAATTCAGTTCAGTTCAGTCACTCAGTCATGTCTGGCTCTTTGGGACCCCATGAACTGCAGCACAACAGTCTTCCCTGTCCATCACCAACTCCTGCAGCCTACTCAAACTCATGACCATCACGTCAGTGAGGCCATCCAATCATCTCATCCTCTGCTGTCCCCTTCTCCTCCTTCCTTCAATCTTTCCCAGCATCAGGGTTTTCTCAGATAGGTCGGTTCTTCACATCAGGTGGCCAGAGTATTGGAGTTTCAGTTTCGGCATAAGGCCTTCCAATGGATATTCAGGACTGATTTCCTTTAGGATGAACGGGTTGGATCTCCTTGCAGTCCAAGGGACTTTCAAGAGTCTTCTCCAACACTACAGTTAAAAAACATCAATTCTTTGGCCCTCGGCTTTCTTTATAGTCCAACTCTCACATCCATATGTCACTACTGGAAAAACCATAGCTTTGACTAGATGGACCTTTGTTGACAAAGTAATGTCTCTGCTTTTTATTGTGCTATCCAGATTGGTCAGAACTTTTCTTCCAAGGAGCAAGTGTCTTTTAATTTCATGGCTGCAATCACCATCTGAAGTGATTTTGGAGGCCAAAAAAATAAAGTCTGTCACTGTTTCCATTGTTTTCCCATCTATTTGCCATGAAGTGATGGGACCAGAGGCCATGACCTTAGCTTTCTGAGAGCTTTAAGCAAAATTTTTCTCTCTCCTCTTTCACTTTCATAAAGAATTTCTTTAGTTCTTCTTCACTTTCTGCCATAAGGGTGGTGTCATCTGCATATCTGAAGTTATTGATATTTCTCCCAGTAATCATGATTCCAGCTTGTACTTCATCCAGCCCAGTGTTTCTTATAATGTACCCTGCATATATGTTAAATAAGCAGGGTGACAATATACAGCCTTGACATACTCCTTTCCTGTTTTGGAACCAGTCTGTTGTTTCACATCCACTTCTAACTGTTGCTTCCTAAATTCCATACAGATTTCTCAGGAGACAGGTCAGGTGGTTTGGTATTCCCATCTCTTGAAGAATTTTCCAGTTTGTTGTGATCTTCACAGTCAAAGGTTTTGACACAGCCAATAAAGTAGAAATAGATATTTTTCTCAAACTCTCTTGCTTTTTCGATGACACAATGGATGTTAGCAATGTCATCTCTGGTTCCTCTGTCTTTTCTAAATCCAACTTGACCATCTGGAAATTCATGATTCACATATTGGTGAAGCCTGGCTTGGAGAATTTTAAGCATTACTTTACTAGTGTGTGAGAGGAGAGCAATTGTGCAGTAGTTTGAGCATTCTTTGGCATTGCCTTTCTTTAGGGTTGGAATGAAAAATGACCTATTCTAGTCCTGTGGCCCCTGCTGAGTTTTCCAAATTTGCTGGCATATTGAGTGCACCACTTCCACAGTATCATCTTTTAGGATTTGAAATAGCTCGTGTGGAATTCTATCACCTCCACTAACTTTATTTGTAGTGATGCTTCCTAAGGCCCACTTAACTTCTCATGCCAGCATGTCTGTCTCTAGGTGAGGGATCACACCATTGTAATTTTCTGGGTCACGAAGAACATTTTTGTGTAGTTCTTCTGTGTATTCTTGCCACTTCTTAATATCTTCTGCTTCTGTTAGGTCCATACAATTTCTGCTGTTTATTGTACACATCTTTGCATGAAATGTTCCCTTGGTATCTCTAATTATCTTGAAGATATCTCTAGTCTCTCCCATTATATTTTTTCTTTTCTTTCTTTCTTTCTTTTTTTTTTTTTGCATTGGTCACTGAGGAAGGCTTTCTGATCTCTTCTTGGTATTCTTTGGAACTCTGCATTCAAATGGGTATGTCTTTCCTTTCCTCCTTTGTCTTTCATTTCTTTTTTTTTTTTTTTCACAGTTACTGTTAAGGCCTTCTCAGACAACAATTTGGCCTTTTTGCATTTGTTTTACTTGGGGATGTTCTTGCTCCCTACCTTCATACATAGTTCTTCAGGCACTCTGTCTATCAGATCTAATCCCTTGAATCTATTTCTCACTTTCACTGTATTGTCATAAGGGATTTGGTTTAGGTCATATCTGAATCATCTAGTGGTTTTCCCCACTTTCTTCAACTTAAGTCTGAATTTGGCAATAATGAGCTTCCGGGTTTTGTTTTCACTGACTGTATAGAGCTTCTCCATCTTTGGCTGTAAAGAATATAATCAATCTGATTTCGGCATTGACCATATAGTGAAGTCCACGTGTAGAGTCTTCTCTTGTGTTGTTATAAGAGGGTGCTTGCTATGACCAGTGTGTTTTCTTGGATAAACTCCATTATTTTTGCCCTGCTTCGTTCTGTACCCCAAGACCAAATTTGCCTGTTACTCCAGGTGTTTCTTGACTTCCTACGTTTGCACTCCAGTCTCCTATAATTAAAAGGTCATCTTTTGGGGGTGCTAGTTCTAGAAAGTCATATAGGTCTTCACAGAACCATTCAACTTCAGCTTCTTCAGCATTACTGGTTGGAGCATAGACTTGAATTACTGTGATATTGAATGGTATGGCTTGGAAATGAACAGAGACAATTTTGTCGTTTTGGGGATTGCATACAAGTACTGCATTTCAGACTCTTTTGTTGATTATGATGGCTACTCCATTTCTTCTAAGGGATTCTTGCCCACAGTAGTAGATATAAAGGTCATTTGAGTTAAATTCACCTATTTCAATCCATTTTAGTTTACTGATTCCTAAAATGTCAATCTTCACTCTTGCCATCTCCTGTTTAACCACTTCCAATTTACCTTGATTCATGGACCTAACATTCCAGGTTCCTACTCAATATTGCTCTTTACAGCATCGGACTTTACTTCCATCACCCATCAGATGAACAACTGGGTGTTGTTTTTGCTTTGGCTCCATCTCTTCATTCTTTCTGAAGTTATTTTTCCACCGATCTCCAGTAGCATATTGGGCACCTACCAACCTGGGGGGTTCATCTTTCAGTGTCCTATATTTCTGCCTTTTTATACTGTTCATGGGATTCTCAGGGCAAGAATACTGAAGTGGGTTGCCATTCCCTTCTCCAGTGGACCATGTTTTGTCAGAACTCTCTACCATGACCTGTCCATCTTGGGTGGCCCTACACAGCATGGATCATAGTTTCACTGAATTTTAGACAAGACTGTGGTCCATGCTATCAGATTGGTTCAGTTCAGTTCAGTTCACTCGCTCAGTAGTGTCCGACTCTTTGCGACCCCATGAATCACAGCACGCCAGGCCTCCCTGTCCATCACCAACTCCCGGAGTTCACTCAGACTCACGTCCATCGAGTCAGTGATGCCATCCAGCCATCTCATCCTCTGTCGTCCCCTTCTCCTCCTGCCCCCAATCCCTCCCAGCATCAAAGTCTTTTCCAATGAGTCAACTCTTCGCATGAGGTGGCCAAAGTCCTGGAGTTTCAGCTTTAGCATCATTCCTTCCAAAGAAGTGATTGTGGTTTTCAGTCTGTCTGCCCTCTGATGGAGAAGGATAAGAGGCTTATGGAAACTTCCTGATGGGAGAGACTGACTGTGGGGAAACTGTGTCTTGTTCTGATGGGCAGGGCCATGCTCAGTAAATCTTTAATACAATTTTCTGTTGATGGGTGGGGCTGTGTTCCTTCCCTGTCACTTACCTGGGGCCAAACTATGGTGGGGAGAAGGCAATGGCAACCCACTCCAGTACTCTAGCCTGGAAAATCCCATGGATGGAGGAGCCTGGTGGGCTGCAGTCCATCGGGTCATGAAGAGTTGGACACGACTGAGTAACTTTACTTTCACTTTTCACTTTCATGCACTGGAGAAGGAAATGGCAACCCACTCCAGTGTTCTTGCCTGGAGAATCCCAGGGATGGTGGAGCCTGGTCTATGGGGTCGCACAGAGTCTGACATGACTGAAGCAACTTAGCAGCAGCAAACTATGGTGGAGGTAATGAAGATAATAGCTACCTCCTTCAAAAGGTCCCATGCATGCCCTGCTACACTCAGTACCTTAAACCCTGCAGCAGGCCACTGCCAATCCACACCTCCATCCGAGATTCATGGACACTCTCAGGCAAGTCTGGGTCAGTCTCTTGTGGAGTCACTGCTCCTTTCTCCTGGGTCCTAGTGTGAACAAGGTTCTACTTATACCCTCCAAGAGTCTCTTTTCCCAGTCCAGTGTAAGTTCTGGTGGCTCTATGGTGGGGTTAATGGCGACCTCCTCCAAAAAGGCTTATGCCACACCCAGATCTGTTGCATGCAGAGCCCCTACCCCTGCGGCAGTCCACTGCTGACCCATACCTCCACAGGAGACACCCAAACACAGCTCTGTCTCAGTCTCTGTTGGGTCTCTGGGTCCTGGTAAGGTCCTCATAAGGTTTGTTTGAGCCCTCTGAGTGTCTCTGGCGGGTATGAGGTTTGATTCTAAATGTGATTTCCCCACCTCCTGCCACCTTGCTGGGGCTTCTCTGCCCTTGGGTGTGGGGCACCTCCTTACATCAGCTCCATCACCACACAGCTACCACTCCAGCAGGGGTAAACATCAATAACCTCAGATATGCAGATGGCAGCATCCTTATGGCAGAAAGAAAATAGAAATTAAAGAACTTCTTGATGAAAGTGAAAGACGAGAGAGACAAAAAGCTGGCTTAAAGCTCAACATTCAAAAAACGAAGATCATGGCATCTAGTCCCATCACTTTATGACAGGTAGATGGGGAAACAATGGAAACAGTGACAGACTTTATTTTTTTGGCCTCCAAAATCATGTTAGATGGTGACTTTGGCCATGAAATTAAGACACTTGTTCCTTGGAAGAAAAACTATGACAAATCTAGACAGCATATTAAAAGCAGAGACGTTACTTTGCCAACAAAGTTTCATACAGTCAAAGCTATGGTTTTTCCAGTGGCCATGTATTATGTGAGAGTTGGATTATAAAGAAGGCGGAATGCTGAAGAATTGATGATTTTGAACTGTGATGCTGGAGAGGACTCTTGAGAGTACCTTGGACTGTAAGAAGATCAAACCAGTCAATCTTAAAGAAAATCAATCTTGAATATTCATTGGATGGACTGATGCTAAAGCTGAAGTTCCAGTACATTGGCTACCTGATGTAAACAGCAGACTTATTAGAAAAGACCCTGATGCTGGGAAAATTGAAGACAGGAGACGGGGACAATAAAGGATGAGATGTTTGGATGGCATCATGAACTCAATGGGCATGAGTTTGAGCAAGCTCTGGGAGATGGTGATGGACAGGGAAGCCTGGCATGATCACAAAGAGTCAAATAGGACTGCAGAAATGAAAAACAAAATTTTCTCTGTAGACAAGATTACTTTAAATTGCACAGAGACAATTTAACTTAGTAACTTTCTTTTTAATTTCTCTTGGGCTGTATTATTTTCAAGAGGATTAAACAGCTATCATATCTATTTTACATTGTGTATGTATTGTAAATTACAAAAAGTTAATATATTTACCTATGCTAATTGGATTAATTTCACTTAGCAAGATATCAGCTAGAGAGAAGATATAGTGTCTATCATACACACAGGGATTGAAAACAACTACCTGAGCTGACAGCGTGAGACATGGAACCCTGAGCAAAGATGAGTTCCTCCCATATAAGCTGTGGGGTGATGTCAGGGGCTTTGGGAACTGACATGGTATTTTATCATCCAGGGAGAAAGTTATTTTCCTATTAGTTGTTTTTTGATCTTTCAGATTATCTGAAGTCTCAGTTTGGTGCTGATATATCTTTAGTGTGTCTATATTTGTCAATTGTTTTTCCTCAGATTTGAAACCTTGAAGAAGATAAAAGGTCAATCTAGATAATAATCATTGTGATTATTTTTCTAGATACTGTTATGGACTGAATTGTCTCCTCTAAAATTTTTGTGCAGTCTCCAAGTCTTAGTATTCCACTATGTGACTGTGTATGGGGAGGGAGGTGGGAGGGGGGTTCAGGATTGGGAACCCATGTACACCCGTGGCAGATTCATGTTGATGTATGGCAAAACCAATACAGTATTGTAAAGTAAAATAAAGGAAAAAAAAAAAAGAAGTAATTAAGCATAATGTCCTTTACGTTCATTCATGTTGTCACAAATGGCAGGGAAAAAAAAATCCTTCTTTTGTGAAGCTGGATAATATTTATATATTCCACATATATGATTGAAATACATATGCATGTATGTATGTGTTTGCATACATACATTTCAATGTATACATACATATATGTATACATACATTTCAATCATATATATCTGTGTGTTTGTGTGAAAGTGAAAGTGTTAGTCACTCAGTCAGGTCCAACTCTTTATGACCCCATGGATTGTAGCCTGCCAAGCTTCTTCCTCTGTCCATGGTATTCTCCAGGCAAAAATACTGGAGTGGGTAGCCATTCTTTTTTCTAGTGGATCTTCCAAAACCAGGGATTGAACCCAGGTCTCTTGCATTGTAGGCATATTTTTTTACCCTCTGAGTCACCAGGGAATCTCCTAAAAGAGGTTCAAGATATGTGCATGCTTAGTCATGTCTAACTTTTTATGACCTTTTGGACTATAGCTACTGGGCTCCTCTCTCCATGGGATTTTTGAGGCAAGAATATAAGAGTGTGTGTGTATGTATAATTTTCTTTATCCATTTAGCTGTTAACAGACACTTAGGTTGTTTTCATATTTTGGTTATTATGAATAATGCTACATTGAACATAAGAGGAAAGATATCTCTTTTATTAAGCTATTTTACTACCTCTGGGGATTCCCAGAATAGAATTATTGGATCGTATGGTGGTGTTATATTTAATTCTTTGAAGAACCACCAAACTTCTACAACGTGGCTCCACCAGTTCATACTCCCACTAGCAGTGCACAAGTGTTCCCTTTCCTCCATATCCTCACCAACATTTGTTATCTTTTAACCTTTTGATAACAGCCATCCTTGCAGGTTGGTACAATCTTATTATGGTTTTAATTTGCATTTCCCTGATGATTAGTGACAGTAAGGATTTTTTGTATATCTATTGGCCATTTGTTTATCTTCTGTAGTTAATATATTGTATATATGGTGACTGTAGTTAATATTAATATATTTTATATTTGAAATTTACTGACAGAGTAGATCTTAAGTGCTCTCACCACACAAAAAGTAAATATTAATATATTAAGTGATAGTTTATGCTAATTAGATTGATTGTGACAATCATTTCATAAAGTGAATATATACCAAATAATTATATTGTACAAATTCAATACACACAATTTGTATTTGTCAACCATATCTCAATAAAGCTGGAAAACTTTTTGATTAAAAAAAGGAGATGATTAAGTTAAAAGAAGGTTAACAGGATGGGTCCTAATCCAGTCTTTTTCAGGACACCAGTCCTTACAAAAGTGGAAAATTTAGACACAAAAGGAAACACGTGCACACAGAGAGACCCGTTTAGGGCACAATGACAAAACAGCTGTCTGCTAGCCCCAGAGAGGCAGCAGAAGAAACTGAACCCACCAATACCTTGATATTGGACTTTCCCCCCAAACTGCGATAAAATACTCTTTTGTTGTTTAAGTCACTCAAGTCTGTGATATTTATTATGGCAGCCCTTGGAAGCTAATATAATTTTCATTTAGTTTTGAAAATGCTAATGTATCCATTTACCATAGTGATAGAAGTCTACCTTTAAAAATAAACTTAAACTATAAAAAAATAAAAATAAATTAACTCATATTAAAAGGTAAAGAATAAATATAAATAAATAATGGTAGTGCTGATCAGCTTGAAATGAAGGATAAATAGAAAATGAGTTGCAGTCTCCACAATGGGAAAACCAAAATTTAGAGTTAGATTAGAGTTAGATTAAAGTGACAAAAGAGTAAGAGGTTATCAAACAAGCAAGGAGCAAAATAGAACAAAGTCATCATTTAGAAAGTTAAAGGAGAGACATTCAAGACTCAGGGCTTTTCCACTGGGTAAAGCACAAAGATCAAGAAAAATAAGGGTTCAGAAAGAAACATTGGATTTGGTGTTATAAAATGTAGACCCACAACCAGAATTATAGGAGATGAAATGAAAAGAGACCAAGACCCAGGGTTTATGCAGAAATGGTAGAACTAGGGCAGAGGCTGAAGGCCAAAAGGGGATCTAGGAAAGAGTTTTAGTCAAAAGCAAGAGATGTAGCTTTTACAAGTAGAAGGGAAGGGGCTAAAAAGGGGAGATTTTTGTTTTTTAAAAAAGGAGAAAATTGTAGTATTGGAGAGGTGAGATCCTGAAGAAGTATGGAAGAAAGAATAGAGTTAAGAATAGCATAGGCAGCCTAGTAGCAGAAAATGAAAGGGGGGTGAAGTATAAATTATGTTTAAGCTTGGGTGTCATTGAAAACAAATGAATATGCATAATTGGAAGAACTGAAGATAATGTCTAAAGGTATGATATAAGGAACTGTTGTTTGAATCAATTATAACAGCTTAATCAATTGTCAGAGTTTCAGGGAGAGGAAGGGATTAATGAAAAGGATGAAAGAAAGGGAAGGGAATTCTAAGAAATGATCACTATAATAGCACATTTATTAGCCTCTATTTGAAAATAAACCTTTGTTATTAAATGGACTTCATATCCTTAGGGGGGGAAAAATATCTTTACAGAATTACTCCCACTTCACCTAATCTGTCAATCATTGTCATTTATAATTAAAATTTTTAATAAATATGACCTTAGAGAATAACTTTTAAAATTATTGACTTGGCAATTGTTACAATTTTATTTTCTTGGTATTTGCAAGATTTACTAGTCTATTATCTTGAGAGACTAAAAATAGTCCCTCAATCTTGAAATGGGAAATATGAATGAAGGAGCAGTAAGATATCCAAGGAAGAAAATGAAGAGAGCTAGTCATTTTCTTGCAAGAGGATGTGAGTGTGTATGATCAATATGGCCAGCTTTTACCTATTCAAAAACATTTATTGAACTCTCACTACATGAGCAATTTTGGAGTGGTAGGTACCTAAGAAGATGAACGACAGTCTCTTTCTCCAATTGTGATATAATTTTTACATGTTTGCTCCTACTTTACTCCTCTTTATCCCATAAAGATGGTCCCAATTAAATTAGCAACATTATTATATTCAAAAGTTCATTAAATCACATTAAAATACTTCATTGAGAGAAACAAAATATAAATACAAATGTAACTCAAAATACTATCACATATCATAAATGTGATTTTAGATTTTGTTTCTTTTACATTTTTACTTCACATATTTTTTTTTAGTTAATCTAGTTTTAAATTTTACCTCAAGTTATCTTGAACTTAAAAGAGTCATTTAAAATTCCTCTCTTTTGTGCTTTTTCTGTGGTTAACCCTCCAGAGAACAGTCAGGCAAAGGCTGATATTTTAATGAATAAGAGAAGAGATGCTAGAGAGATGGTATCCACATACTAATATTTACTTCCTCTAAAGTAGTATGTGTTCATTTAGTTGTATATTGATGTAATAAAATACACATTTAATATTACACTAATGGCTTTAAGATAATGCAAAATACATAAATGGTTTCAAAAGCCTGCATCATGTTATAACCAACAGTGAAAGAAATCAGACACAAAAGTTTCCTGCTGTAAAAGCTGACTGTGTAATTGCAACACTCACATGTAAAAACGACAAGAGATTGTCACAGAACAATGACAGTGTAAAACCTACAGACAAACACTGATGAGGTGAAAGTTAGTTGCATCTTTCAAATAACAAAGTGAGCTAGTTGATGAAGAGTTGCTCTCTTCCACAGTGCTCCATAGCTCACATGTGTCTCTATTAGAGAATGACAGAAGACTCAAGATCTCCACATGCTTTCACCTGCTATAGAGAACAGTATTTAAAATTTGTCATAAATCTGACATCTGGGGAAGAAACTTGATGAATATGCCAGTTTCCAGAAAAGTCCATGTTCTTCCCTTTATCTTCTCACATCTCCCCGCACTCCATACTGTCTCTGTCAGACATTGGAGACTGAGCTGTTCAAGGAGTGAGTGTGTGAGTGCTCCCTATCAAGCATCCACTATCAGTGATGTTAATTCTATTTAATAATAAATCATAGACAAACAACTCCTTGTGTAAGTATTGATTATTTGAGTGCTCTATAATCTGAGTCCCCACATTCAGTATGGCATAAGGCAGTCAAGTTTGCCATGGTATAAAAATATTCATTGTTAAAATGATTGCCCACTTATTATTCTTCCTGAAAGGAAGACTCTCATAATCAATCAGGGTTGTATCTTTGGATGTTTCTCTATGAATTTCAAATAACATACAATTAATGATAGGAAATTGATTTTGAAGAACAATTGCAAATATGGCAAATGTTACAGGAGTACATAAAGTCAATTATTGCATTAAAAGTCATTGTCTAGTGATACTCTGGCAGATACCAGCTACCTAACAATGGCCTACAATTAGATAATCAAAAGTGGTTTTTTTTTAATTTTTTTAATTTTTATTTTTACTTTATTTTACTGTACAATACTGTATTGGTTTTGCCATACATTGACATGAATCCACCACGGGTGTACATGAGTTCCCAAACATGAACCCCCCTCCCACCTCCCACGCCATATCATCTCTCTGGATCATCCCTGTGCACCAGCCCCAAGCATCCTGTATCCTGCATCGAACATAGACTGGCGATTCATTTCTTACATGAGTGTTTATGACAAGAGATGTGCTTCAAATGAAAATTATTTGAATAACAACATATGGAGAGAGGCTCTAGGGAAACTGACAAAATCCACAAACATTTTTGACAAAAATAACCTGGAGCACAAAGTGAAAAATAAAATGTGTTGTAAATATTGCTATATTGTGCTATTAATTTTAAGAAGGATTTAAGAAAAGTTCCAACTGTACAAAAAAGATCTTCAAGACCAAAATAATCAGGATGGTGTGATCACTCACCTAGAGCCAGACATCCTGGAATGTGAAGTCAAGTGGGCCTTAGAAAGCATCACTACGAACAAAGCTAGTGGAGGTGATGGAATTCCAGTTGAGCTATTTCAAATCCTGAAAGATGATGCTGTGAAAGTGCTGCACTCAATATGCCAGCAAATTTGGAAAACTCAGCAGGAGCCACAGGACTGGAAAAAGTCAGTTTTCATTCCAATCCCAAAGAAAGGGAATGCCAAAGAATACTCAAACTACCACAAAATTGCACTCATCTCACACGCTAGTAAAGTAATGCTCAAAATTCTCCAAGCCAAGCTTCAGCCATATGTGAACCATGAACCTCCAGATGTTCAAGTTGGTTTTAGAAAAGGCAGAGGAACCAGAGATCAAATTGCCAACATCCACTGGATCATCGAAAAAGCAAGAGAGTTCCAGAAAAACATCTATTTCTGTTTTATTGACTATGCCAAAGCCTTTGTGTGGATCACAATAAACTGTGGAAAATTCTGAAGGAGATGGGAACACCAGACCACCAGACCTGCCTCTTGAGAAACCTGTATGCAGGTCGGGAAGCAACACCTGTGGTGGATTCATGTCAATGTATGGCAAAACAAATACAGTATTGTAAAGTAAAATAAAATAAAAATAAAATAAATAAATAAAAACAACTGGGTTATATGAAAAAAAAAAAAAAGAACTAGACATAGAACAACAGACTGGTTCCAAATAGAAAAAGGAGTCCGTCAAGGCTGTATATTGTCACCCTGCTTATTTAACTTATATGCAGAGTACATCATGAGAAACGCTGGGCTGGAAGAAGCACAAGCTGGAATCAAGATTGCCGGGAGAAATATCAATAACCTCAGATATGTAGAAGACACCACCGTTATGGCAGAAAGTGAAGAGGAACTAAAAAGCCTCTTGATGAAAGTAAAAGAGGAGAGTGAAAAAGTTGGCTTAAAGCTCAACATTCAGAAAACGAAGATCATGGCAACCAGTCCCATCACTTCATGGGAAATAGATGGGAAAACAGTGGAAACAGTGTCAGACTTTAATTTTGGGGGCTCCAAAATCACTGCAGATGGTGATTGAAGCCATGAAATTAAAAGACACTTACTCCCTGGAAGAAAAATTATGCCCAACCTAGATAGCATATTGAAAAGCAGAGGCATTATTTGCCAACAAAGGTTCACTAGTCAAGGCCATGGTTTTCCCAATGGTCTTTTATGGATGTGAGAGTTGGACTGTGAAGAAAGCTGAGCACCAAAGAATTGATGCTTTTGAACTGTGGTGCTAGAGAAGACTCTTGAGAGTCCCTTAGACTGCAAGGAGATCCAACCAGTCCATTCTGAAGGAGATCAGCCCTAGGATTTCTTTGGAAGGAATGATGCTAAAGCTGAAGCTCCAGTACTTTGGCCACCTCATGTAAAGAGTTGACTCATTGGGCAAGACTCTGATGCTGGGAGGGATTAGGGGCAGGAGGAGAAGGGGACGACAGAGGGTGATATGCCTGGATGGCATCACAGACTTGATGGACATGAGTCTGAGTGAACTCTGGGAGTTGGTGATGGACAGGGAGCCCTGGCGTGCTGCGATTCATGGGGTTGCAAAGAGTCAGACACAACTGAACAACTGAACTGAACTGAACTGAAACCAAATATTACTGTATGGTTATAATGTATAAACTCTATTTTTTAATATAAAATAAATTTATTTTTATAAATATTTCTCTTCTTTCAAGAAGATAAATTACTAGTGAAATATTTTGAGTACTTTTTCCTTTTTTAAAAGTGAGTTTCAAAAAAAAAAAGTGAGTCTCATCAAGTGATTTTGATTTTGAGAGGATATACATAGTAAACATTCCTTCAAAATAAGAACCTTATGTTCATTCAGATCAATTTCTTGCCTGTCCTTAAGGTCCTTTCTCTGAAAAGTGGAGTGTAACTTGAGTACCCATTTGAAAGTTTACTTGCAGAGTCTTACTGAACAACAGTGAAGAAAAGAATAAAAGTAGAAGAGGGAGAGAGAGAGAGAGAGAGAGGAAGGAAAGAAGAAAGTGTCAGCAGAAGAAGAGTCTGGAGATCATTCCTCCTGTGGGCCCTGAATATTCTTTGGGAGGACTGATGCTGAAGCTGGAGCTCCAATACTTTGGCCATCTGATGCAAAGAGCTGACTCATTGGAAAAGATCAGATGCTGGGAAAGATTGAAGGCAAAATGTGAAGAGGGAATCAGAGGCTGAGTTGTTTAGATAGCATCACTGACTCAATGGACATGAGCATGCTGGGAGGCAGTGAAGGAGCGTGAACCCTGGCATGCTGCTTTCCATAGGGTCACAAAGAGTTGGACACGACTTAGCAACTAAACAACAAAATTCAGCTTCAGTGATTCCAGTGGCCGCCAAAGGTTACTTTAGTACATGATAAAGAGAGGTGTGAGCATGTACCAGAGTAGGAAAAGTTCCACCAATCACCAGTGTGAGGTTTTTAATGGCCCCTAAATGGCAACCCACTCCAGTATTCTTGCCTGGAGAATCCCAAAGATGGAGGAGCCTGGTGGGCTACAGTTCATGGGGTCGCAAAGAGTTGGACACGACTGAGTGACTTCACTTCACTATACTATTTTTGGTGTAGAGGGGGTATATTAGGTCAGGGCTGATAAATTGTTTGGTTGGATTAGATAGCTAATATATGATTAGCTGAAGTGGCTGTCTCTCCTTGCTCTCAGCTAAGGAAGGAAGAGAAATTTCTAAGGCAATTCCCTTGACAAGCCCCTTTAAACTACCATATAATGGTACTGGTAACATGAGAGTGTGACAAGTTAATCTTCATTCTTTCCACATCATGTGATACTTTCAAATCACCCTAGGGAGTATGCACCTTGATGATTTAGGAATTGGGTTGACTCTGCAATTATTTCAAAAAATGCCCTGTAGGGAACTCTGTGGACTATATTTCTTCAATCAATTACCATCATTACAAAAAAAGGAATTAATCTTTAAATCTAGATCATTATGTATCTTGGCTAGTTGGATTCAAACACAAAACTTTAACTGCAAATTTACCATTTCACACTAGTTCCACACAAACTACCTTTAATGGCCTCAGTAAACTGCTCAAATTGAAATTTGTCAGATCATTGTCATCTGACTAACAAATTGTTTATACCAGGACATTTTGTAATGTAGTGTGGGTTGATAAAGTTAGCCATTTTAAGATTGAAACATATTCAGTTCAATTCAGTCACTCAGTCATGTCCGACTCTTTGTGACCCCATGAATCACAGCACACCAGGCCTCCCTTTCCATCACCAACTCCCGGAGTTCACTCAGACTCACTTCCATCGAGTCAGTGATGCCATCCAGCCATCTCATCGTCTGTCGTCCCCTTCTCCTCCTGCCTCCAATCCCTCCCAGCATCAGAGTCTTTTCCAATGAGTAAACTCTTCGCATGAGGTGGCCAAAGTACTGGAGTTTCAGCTTTAGCATCATTCCTTCCAAAGAACACCCAGGGCTGATCTCCTTTAGAATGGACTGGTTGGATCTCCTTGCAGTCCAAGGGACTCTCAAGAGTCTTCTCCAACACCACAGTTCAAAAGCATCAATTCTTCGGCACTCAGCTGTCTCCACAGTCCAACTCTCACATCCATACATGACCACAGGAAAAACTATAGCCTTGACTAGATGGACCTTAGTCGGCAAAGTAATGTCTCTGCTTTTGAAACATATTACTTGGCTATAATTTAAAAACTGGAAAAAACAAGGAATAGAAAAAATATGACAAATCTTTAGAAACAAACTAAATTGAATAAAAATTTATAGTGAACTAGAATTATGAAAATACTTTCATTTCTATGGAAATAAAATATTTTTAAGTGATTAAGTCATTCTGTGAATGTTAATTAAAAAGGAAGTATAATAAGCTAGGAAAATTGCTTTTAATTTTTTCTTACATTTTATCATTAAAATTTTCAAACTATAGAAGAGCTGAAGAATTTTAATGCCGATACAGTAGTGTCACCATCTAGATTGTATCATACATGTCTTATTACACAGTTATCCATTCCTCTCTGAGTTCAACAGCCTACTTTTGATGCATTTCAGAAGTTGTCCATCAGTACCGTATACCCTAAAAACTGCAGTGTACATGTCACTAGATTCACTTGAGAACTCTTTTTTTCTTTGGAGGTAAAAGTCACAGAGATTGAAACACTCACTCTTAGATGTACTATTAGATGAATTTTACATGCTCCTGTAAAACGTGAACTCCTAGCAGACATAGGATGTTATCTTAAAAGTTTTTCTTGTGTTCATTCACGATGAATCCTTTCTGCTTGACCTTCCAGGGGCAACTGTTTTTTGTTTGTTTTTTTTTTCCCCCCACCTAGGTCAGTTTGAACTGTTCTTGAACTTCATTTACATGGAAATGTTCTAGAGTATACTATATACTATTTGATAAAGTTATTTTCTCCCAGCATGTACTAGAGATTCATTCATGTGTTTGGTGTATCAGTGAGTATGTGCTAAGTTGCTTCATTTGCGTTGGACCCTTTGGGACCCTATGGACTGTAGCTCTCCAAGCTCTTCTGTCCATGGGGATTCTCCAGACAAGAATACTGGAGCAGGTTGCCATGCCCTCCTCCAGAGGATCTTCCCAACCCAGGAATCAAACTTACATCTCTTATGCCTCCTGCCTAGGTAGGCAGGTTCTTTACCACTAGCACTACCTGGGAAGCCAAATGTAGCAGTAGTTCATTACTTTTTATCCCTGAGTAATATTCCATTCTGCTTCCCTGGTGGCAGTAAAGACTCTATCTGTGAATGCAGGAAACATGGGTTCAGTCCCTGGGTTGGGAAGATCCCCTGGAGAAAGAAATGGCAACGCACTCCAGTATTCTTGTC
Organism: Damaliscus lunatus; assembly: GCA_006408505.1. Taxonomy (NCBI): domain Eukaryota; kingdom Metazoa; phylum Chordata; class Mammalia; order Artiodactyla; family Bovidae; genus Damaliscus; species Damaliscus lunatus. The sequence goes on along the minus strand of SJXP01003325.1, from coordinate 56,013 downwards.
TGGGAAACTCCATGGACAGAGGAGCCTGGCATGCTGCAGCCATGGGGTTGCAAAGAGTTGGACATGACTTAAAGATTAAACAACAATATTTCAATACATGCCCCCTTTGGATGGCCACTTGAGCGGTTTTCAACATTTTGCTATCGTGAAAAAACTTCTATGACATTTTTGTGAAAGCCATTTCAGAAACATGAATTTCTTTTATTTCTTTTGGGTCAATTCCCAAGAGTGAATTTGGTAAGTCATGGGGTAGCTTCAGTCTTAATTTTATAAGAGATTCCCAGATCTTCCAAAGTGATTGTTTAAGTGCTTTTGTGTTTAAAACACAATCAAATACTCAAGGAACACTGGTCTGAAGCAATAACCTTCAACATCAATGACATGAAATATTAGAGTATTTAACACATTATTACATGCTTTCATAAGACACAGATAAATTACTCTCTTTTGATTATGTATTGTAGATTATTTCAGTGTACTTAAATAAAATATTTAATGGCAAGTGTTTTAGTTTTAAATGAATCATTTTCATATATAGCCAAACAGTTCAGTTCAGTAACTCTGTCATGTCCAACTATTTGCAACTCCATGGACTGCAGCAGGCCAGGCTTCCCTGTCCATCACCAGCTCCCAACACTTACTCAAACTCATGTCCATAGAGTTGGTGATGCCATCCAACCATCTCATCCTCTGTTATCCCCTTCTCCTCCTGCCTTCAATCTTTCCCAGCATCAGGGTCTTTTCTAATGAGCCAGTTCCTGACATCAAGTGGGCAAAGTATTGGAGTTTCAGCTTCAGCATCAGTCCTTCTAAAGAATATTCAGGACTGATTTCTTTAGGATTGACTGGTTTGATCTCCTCACAGTTCAAGGGACTCTCAAGTGTCTTCTCCAACACCACAGTTCAAAAGCATCAATTCTTTGGTGCTCAGCTTTCTTTATCATCCAACTGTCACATCCATACATGACTACTGGAAAAACCATAGCTTTGACTAGATGGACCTTTGTTGGCAAAGCAATGTCTCTGCTTTTTAATATGCTGTCTAGATTTGTCATAGTTTTTCTTCCAAGGAGCAAGTGTATTTAATTTAATGGCTGCAGTCATGATCTGAAGTAATTTTGGAGCCCAAGGAAATAAAGTCTATCACTATTTCCATTGTTCCCCCACCTATTTGCCATGAAGTAATGGGACAAAATGCCAAGATCTTCATTTTTGGAATGTTGAGTTTTAAGCCAGAATTTTCACTCTCCTCTTTCACTCTCATAAAACATGATTTAATTTTTAATTTAGAAAGAGAATATCATTGGAAATTATATAATTATGTTGAATGTTTATTTATTTTAATAAAATTTAATAGTAATGATAGTTGGCATCAGAGTTTCAATGTGGAATTTGTTCAGTGAAGAACTGAGTATAAACTTTTATCTTCTCCCCCAAAGGATGTGTTCATTCATCGTAAATTTACTCATCAATTCAACAGTAATTTATTGAGTGCTTACTATGTGTCAGGTATTATTCTAGATCCTGAACAAGGCAAATATATCTGCAGTGTTATTGCTATAGTTTTTTGATTGTATCATCTTATTAATCGATTTTTTTTTACATACAGTCTTTTTATGTTTATTGCCCCTCACTTGCCTTTCTAATCTCTTATTAATGGTAGCTACAATACTTTTATACTTAGGACTTTCAGAAAAACCTGGTCAAAGTCAACAATTTCAGAATTATCTTAGGGAACCTGTGTGGGCGTGAGCTCCACTGTCTTCCAATGAGTCAAAAAGATGCTGGGCTTCAAGTATCCTTAGTAACTCTCCAGGGCCTAGAACATTTCCCTGATCAACAGGATGGCATGCATCTCTCCTGTCTCCTTCACTCCAGCTGGTGACTGGAGTCCTTCCCCAAAGTCACCAATTCTCAGCTTCACAGTGATGGTCTTTACCTCACAAATCACCATTTGGGACTTTCTTAGCTGTTGAAATCACGGAGAAGGCAATGGAAACCCACTCTAGTGTTCTTGCCTGGAGAATCCCAGGGATGACAGAGCCTGGTGGGCTGCCATCTATGGAGTCGCACAGAGTCGGACAGGACTGAAGCAACTTAGCAGTAGTAGTCGTAGCTGTTGAAATCAAGCTCCTTCAGACACTAGGTATTTACTGGCTATTCCTACTCACAAGCAGCATCTAGTCATGCATTGTTGCCCTTCACAACAGACCTCCAGCACATACTGATGCTCATTTCTGCCCCTACTGGCAGCACTCCTTTGAATCACCTGGAATTGTCAGACATGCCACTCCTCCAGCTTCCTGGGTCACCAGCATGGAAACCAGCAGACGCTCAAGATGTACCTCAGGTGTTTTAGATCTTTGGCTCTATAGTATCAATCATATCCTGGGACAGCTGTAACAAATCTCCTTGAGTGGTGGCTTAACGACAGAAGTATGTTCTCTCACTGTTTGGAGCACAGAAATGTAAAAGGAGGTATTGGCTTTGAGAGTGTGTGGTAGAGCCTCCTTGTCTCTTCCAGCTGCTGGTGGTTCCTGGTATCCCTTGATTTGGGGCCAAATAATTCCAGCCTTTGCCTCCATCTTCACAACACTGCCACTGCCACATTCTCTCTCCCTTTTTGTTCTCTAAATGGGACACTAATAATCAGACTTAAGGCCCATCCTCATCAGGATGGCCTTATTCCAAGATGCTACCTCCATTGTATCTGCAAATACTCTTTTTCAAAATAAGATCACATTTTCCAGATCTGGATGGATATATATTTTGGTGGACTGTAATTCATCTCACACCTACAAGTTCTGTCAACACACTTTTCTATTATTTCTGCTGGTTTTTACAGACCTAATGCATTTTCACATTTGAATAAGGAGCAGAGCAAAGTTGCAGATATTTATTTTCTAAAATGTGTTTTTGTTACCGTTGTTGAAGTAGGAAATTGTTGTTTCTTACTTCCTTTTTTCCCTAATGAATAAGTAAGAAATTTCATGCAGCATTATGCTCTTTGCTTTGGTGATGGTAGGTAGAGATTAAAAAAAAATAATAATAAAAAGTATCTCGCCTCATCTTCCAACAGCATACTTTAAAGAGATGCTTCTTAGAAAACACCCCAGAGCTAGGATTACAAGGGCCAGAATTAGTTTGGCCACCATTTTTAAAGCTGAACTGAGCAGTTCCCCTTTGGAAGAAAGGGAAACACATGGAGAAGACCCTGTCCTTAACTGATAGTTTCTGTTAGGTCATACTGAAAAGAAATGATCATCACAGCTCTGTTTACAATAGCCAGGACACGGAAGCAATCTAGAAGTCCATTGGCAGACAAACGGATAAGAAAGCTGTGGTACATATACACAATGCAATATTACTCAGCTATTAAAAAGAATGTATTTGAATCAGTTCTAATGAGATGGATGAAACTGCAGCCTATTATACAGAGTGAAGTAAGTCAGAAAGAAAAACACCAGTACAGTATATATTAACGCATATATATGGAATTTAGAAAGATGGTAACAATGACCCTATATGTGAGACAGCAGAAGAGACAGATGTAAAGAAAAGACTGTTGGACTCTGTGGGAGAAAGCAAGGGTGGGATAATTTGAGAGAATAGCATTGAAACATATATATTATCATATGTGAAATAGATCATGAGTCCAGGTTCAATGCATGAGGCAGGGTGCTCAGGGCTGGTGCCCTGGGATGACCCAGAGGGGTGGGATGGGGAGGGAGGTGGGAGAGAGAGTCAGGATGGGGAACACATGTACACCCATCACTGATTCATGTGAATGCATGTCAAAAACCACCACAATATTGTAAAGTAATTAGCCTCCAATTAAAATTAAAAAAATAATAATAAAATAAAAAAAGAAATGAACCCCAAATCACTTGTACTGCTTGATATGACTCAAACCATGATTATATAAATTTGATATTTATTTGCAGCTGTTTGTCACTCTCACAGCTTCTTAAATGTGGCACCTCTGGTATCCCTTCTGTGGGCTGTCCCTTACATCATAGGAGCTTTAGCAGCCTGACCCATTAGATACCACCAGGACCAACCCTCAATTGTGATAATCAAATATGTTCCCAGACATGGTCAACTGTTCCATTGAGAGCAAAATTACTCCTAGTTAGAATCCACTGGTATAGTTGAATCCTAATAATATTCACTAACAAAATTAAATCCTTAAAAAGACATTTGTATTACTTTAAAGATGTCATGCAGCCATCTTCCAAGTTTCAGATATTTTTGAATTAAAAGTAGTTTAAAAATATTTGGGGTTCTCTGAAATCAGTCAATTTTTTGTTCCATTAAGTGCATCTCTTAGGTAAGTGCAACATCCATTTCACTCTTATGAACTGTTGGAATTTTTTCCAACTTCATAGGCTATTTAGGCCTCTCATATTCCAAGCCATTAGTTTTAACTCTTCAGCCATTGTTATATGGCACTCTCAGGAGGAGAAGGTGCATACTGATAATACTGCTCCTGTGCAGGGAGATATTGTTTTCCTTGGTAAAGACAAACCATTCCTTTGAATTTAGAAACATTTAGTTTCTAAGACTCTGTTACCATTTTATTTAAAGCTCCATTAGCCTCAGCATATTGAATAATAGTTCACCATTCTGCCCCATATATGATTCATGTAGAGTAGCAGAAAGGCTCATAAAAATATATAACTATTGTATTGATAGACCTTCTGTTTCTCTCTAAAGCTATAAGAAGAGTTTCTAATTACTGGAACCAGGAGTATAAAGGAAACAAGCAAACACAAAGATATGAGACAATTGCCTATCTTTTATGTCTGATAATATTCTGTCTTGACTTGAATATACAGTATGTATTATAAAGTTATCTATTAATGTAACAGGGGGCTTCCCTGGTAGCTCAGTGGTAAAGAATCTGCCTGCAGTGCAGGAGCCACAGGAGACACAGGTTCAATCCCTGGGTCAGGAAGATGCTCTGGAGAAGGTCATGCCAACCCACTCCAGTATTCTTGCCTAGAGAATCCCATTGACAGAGGAGCCTGGTGGGCTGCAGTCCACGGGGTCATAGAGTCAGACACGACTGCGGTGACTTGGCACACATTAATATATCAAATCTTATTCATGTGAAAAAAGTATGCTAAAATATTGTGAATTATTCAAGAAATTTGTAATCTGATTTAAATCTGAAGCATATTGGCTTTCATCTTTAAGATCCCAGGAAATTTCAGAGTTAGGTGAATTCTTAAGAAAATAGCTTAATCTGGGCAGTTTCAGTTCAGCAAGGCATTAAAAAATATGATTAGCAGACCAAGAGAAAAAGAGCTATATGAATGGTATAAACTAAGGACTCGCTGGGCCTCCTTACTTTTCTTATGTTGGGCCAGAACATCAGATTTGGATGACTTTCTTTTATAAGTCCTTTCCAGGTTTTGCGGGGACTTGAATCAAGATTGCCAGGAGAAATATCAATAACCTCAGATATGCAGATGACACCACCCTTATGACAGAAAGTGAAGAGGAACTAAAAAGCCTCTTGATGAAAGTAAAAGAGGAGAGTGAAAAAGTTGGCTTAAAGCTCAACATTCAGAAAATGAAGATCATGGCAACCAGTCCCATCACTTCATGGGAAATAGATTTGAAAACAGTGGAAACAGTGTCAGAATTTATTTTGGAGGGGCTCCAAAATCATGGCAGATGGTGATTTCAGCCATGAAATTAAAAGACGCTTACTCCTTCGAAGAAAGTTATGACCAACCTAGATAGTATATTCAAAAGCAGAGACATTAGTTTGCCAACAAATGTCCGTTTAGTCAAGGCTATGGTTTTTCCAGTAGTCATGTATGGATGTGAGAGTTGGACTGTGAAGAAAGCTGAGGGCCAAAGAATTGATGGTTTTGAATTGCGGCATTGGAGAAGACTCTTGAGAGTCCCATGGACTGCAAGGAGATCCAACCAGTCCATTCTAAAGGAGATCAGTGCTGAGTGTTCTTTGAAAGGAATGATGCTGAAGCTGAAACTCCAGTGCTTTGGTCACCTCATGCAAAGAGTTGACTCATTGGAAAAAACTCTGATGCTGGGAGGGATTGAGGGCAGGGAAAAAAGGGGACGACAGAGGATGAGATTGCTGGAAGGCATCACCGACTCGATGGATGTGAGTTTGAGTGAACTCTGGGAGTTGGTGATGGACAGGGAGGCCTGGCGTGCTGCGATTCATGGGGTCACAAAGAGTCGGACACGACTGAGAGACTAAACTGAACTGAACTGAAGTTTATATCATTCTGAGTGTGAGAGCTTCTTAAGGAAAATAATACAAAATTCCAAATTTTGATTCAGGAACACAATCATGAAAGAAAGTAATGAAGAGCCGTGAAGCTAATTCTTCCAGTCATCAGGGTCTTTGTTCCAAGAACATGACCCCTGACTTTTTCCTTCTCTTTAATTATGTACATTCAATAACCACCAGAAATTCTAGATCATGATGGTCTCAAGCCTAAATTCTCAGAGAGACAGAGGCAAAATAGCCCCTTCATCCTCCTTGATGGTTTTTTTCTTTAATTACCATAGGCTAGAATATAATACTTGCAGCTTTTTGTTTTACTTTTTCTCTATTTTAAAAACTTTTTCTTAAGCAATTAGTACAGAGTTCCCATACACCCCCTACTGTCATGCACACTTCCAACTTATTAACATCTTGTATCAGCAATTGATGAACTATTATTGATACATCTTTTAACTGAAATGAATAGTGAACTTTGGCACTCACTCTGTGTCATACAGTCCTATGGTTTTGGCAAATGTGTAAAGTCATGTATCCATCATTATAACCAATAGGATGTAGAATTTCATCACCATAAAATTCCCCCGTGTGTCTTATATTATTTGTATTTTTCTCCATCTCCATGGAATTTTGGCAATCACTGCTTTGCTTTTTTATTGCCTTTAGAGTTTTTCTGTTTTCATGCTAGCATATATTGGAATCATATAGCATGACACATATGCATGTAAATTTCTTCCATGTCTTTTTGTTGCTTGATAGCTATTTTTCTTAAACATTGATTAGTTTTCCACTGTATAGGTGTACACAGTTTGTTTACCCATTTGCCTATTGAGAGACCATAGCTATGTTCTAGTTTGGGCAGTTATAAAAAAAACATATAAGAAACATTCATGTACAGGTTTTGTGTGGATAAAAAATTTTAAATCTTTCCAATAAAAACATAGGAGGAAAATTGCTAAATCATATAAAGCTGTTTAACTTGGTAAAAAACTACCAATCTATCTTACTTTCTCCACATTAGAAAAAGTAGACATTCCTCCTCACCATGCCCTCTAGAAAAATCACTCCAAGTGAAATCAGAGACTTAAATATAAAAATTCGAGAAGCAACCTTACCTAAGTATATAAGAAAATTTATCTTTGAGCTGGGGATAGGTAAGGATTTTGTAAGACACACAAAAAAATGCTTTAAAATGAAGGAAAAGATAAATAAGTGTAAAAAATACAAGAACTCCAATTCCTCAGAAGACACTAAAGAAAGTGGAAAAATAAGTCAAAAAATGGGGAAAATTCACAAAAAGAATATATGCAGAAGATGTACACAAAGGATTAATACTATAACATTTTAATTCCCATAAATAAATTAATAAGAAAAAAGCAAAACAACTTATGGAAAATTAGATAAAATAAAAAGATATACTTTTAGGAGTAGAAATAAATAATTTTAAATGTATGAAAGTCCATTTATTATTAATCAAGAAAATGAAAAACAAAAACAACAGGAAAATATTGTTTTTACCCACTTCCTTCAAACATCAGGGCACCTGGCATCATCATAGATGACATAAATGTGTAAATGTATACTTAATGTATTCCTTGCTGTGAATTCTGAAGGGAAAGTTTCTTTCTCTAGTTTTGAATTCCATTACTCCTCTGATAATCCTATCCTAATCTTCAGAGGTCTTTCTATGGAAAGAAGTGAGGAAATTCAGTGAGAGCCAAAAGATCTTTTTCCAGTCTGATCTATGCCTTGAATAAATAGAAGTTCTTTAGTCAAAGTCCTTAAGATCTTGATTTTTTAATGCCCACTTATGAAATGAGGAGAGGTGGGTTTCATCTCAGAGGTTTCAAACTGTCATCATTTGAAGCCTGAAGACTTGTTTTGTTTGGCTTGGATCAGACTTTTAAGTTTTTTAAAGTATCAGCATATGGAGACAGCATGTTCTGAGATGTAGTGGTCCCCACTGTTCCACATATGTTAATTGATTTTATTACCTACCCACCCTTGAAGGCAATTGAGTTTGTGACCTCTTTAGGTAATATCTAAATTTGGTCAATCCAGAATGTCTATAAGATATCAGATCCATGCCAAAAGGTCCTTGATATTTCTTCCTGTCCAAAACCATTTGGCATGAACCAAAAATGCTCATGGATGTTTTGGATAGGAACTAATTAAGGGAGGTTTTGGGGTAGATTAAATGTCTTACAGACATTTTGCACTGGATTTAGTGCTTGCTAATTTTGACAGCCTCAACATGCAGGTTTGTTTGCACCGCCTGATCTAATGATCATCTGTGAGATGCTAATCTGTGAGAGTCATCAGCACAAAGTCTATGTCATTGATTCTGTTGCTAGTTCCCTCAAAATCCCGGTACACAGGCCAGTGAATAATGACTGAATACAAAGTTGTGTGGATAAATGGAGGAACATGATTTACTTCAAATATATATGTCTATTGGAGAAGGAAATGGCAACGACTCCAGTGGTCTTGCCTGAAGAATCCCAGGGACGGGGGAGCCTGGTGGGCTGCCATCTATGGGGTCGCACAGAGTCGGACACGACTGAAGAGACTTAGTAGTATACAGTCTCCATAACAACTGCTCTATTTCTGCCATTGTAGCAAGCATCATTCAGGACACTTCAGAGAAACATTGTTGTATTTATTCAGTCACCGAGTCATGTCTGACTCTTTACGATGCCATGGACTGCAGCATGCCAGACTTCTCTGCCCTTCAGTATCTCTTGGAGTTTGCTCAAACTTGTGTCCAGTGAGTCATTGATGCCATCCAACCCCTTCATCCCCTGCTGTACCCTTCTCCTTCTACACTCAATTTTTCACATCATCAGGGTATTTTCAAATGAGTCAGTTCTTCACATCAAGTGGCCAAAGTATTTGAGCTTCAGCTTCAGCATCAGACCGTCCAAAGAATATTCAGGGCTGATTTCCTCTAGCAATGACTGGTTTAATCTCCTGGCTATCCAAGGTACCCTCAAGAGTCTTCTCCAACACCACAGTATGAAAGAACCAATTCTTCAGTGCTCAGCCTTCTGTACGGCCCAACTCTCACATCCATACATGACTACTGGAAAAACCATAGCTTTCACTACATGGACCTTTGTTGGGAAAGTGATGTCTCTGCTTGTTAATATGCTATCTAGGTTTCTTATTGCTTTTCTTCCAAGGAACAAGCATTTTTTAATTTAGTGGCTTCTGTCAGCCTCCACAGTGATTTTGGAGCCCAAGAAAATAAAGTCTGTCACTGGTTCCATTCTTTCCCTATCTATTTGACATGAAGTGATGGGACTCGATGCCATGATTTTAGTTTTTGGAATGTTGAGTTTTAAGCCAGTTTTTTCACTCTCCTCTTTCATCTTCATCAAGAGGCTCTTTACTTCCTTTCTACTTTCTGCCATTAGAGTGGTGTCATCTGTATATCTGAGTTTGTTGATATTAGGGGTGGTGACCTTGAGGAGCCACCCCGAGCCCGAGGCCAGGGCCAGCGGCTGGGAGGAGCAACCCGAGGAGTGGTGCTGCACAGCACAGGAGGGCCTAGATGAGGTATCCTTGTCCAAGGTAAGGAGCAGCAGCTGTGCTTTGCTGGAGGAGCCGTGAAAAGATACCCCATGCCAAGGTAAGAGAAACCCAAGTAAGATGGTAAGTGTTGCAAGAGGGCATCAGAGGGCAGACACACTGAAACCATACTCACAGAAAACTAGTCAATCTAATCACACTAGGACCACAGCCTTGTCTAACTCAGTGAAACCAAGCCATGCCTGCGGGGCAACCCAAGACAGGCGGGTCATGGTGGAGAGGTCTGACAGAATGTGGTCCACTGGAGAAGGGAATGGCAAGCCACTTCAGTATTCTTGCCTTCAGAACCCCATGAACAGTATGAAAAGACAAAATGATAAGATACCAAAAGAGGAACTTACAGGTCATTAGGTGCCAAATATGCTACTGGAAATCAGTGGAAAAATAACTCGAGAAAGAATGAAGAGATGGAGCCAAAGCAAAAACAATACCCAGTTGTGGATGTGACTGGAGATAGAAGCAAGATCTGATGCTATAAAGAGCAATATTACATAGGAACCTGGAATGTCAGGTCCATGAATCAAGGCAAATTGGAAGTGGTCAAACAAGAGATGGCAAGGGTGAACGTCGACATTCTAGGAATCAGCGAACTAAAATGGACTGGAATGGGTGAATTTAACTCAGATGACCATTATATCTACTACTGCGGGCAGGAATCCCTCAGAAGAAATGGAGTAGCCATCATGGTCAACAAAAGAGTCCGAAATGCAGTACTTGGATGCAATCTCAAAAACGACAGAATGATCTCTGTTCGTCTCCAAGGCAAACCATTCAATATCACAGTTATCCAAGTCTATGCCCCAACCAGTAATGCTGAAGAAGCTGAAGTTGAACGGTTTTATGAAGACCTACAAGACCTTTTAGAACTAACACCCAAAAAAGATGTCCTTTTCATTATAGGGGACTGGAATGCAAAAGTAGGAAGTCAAGAAACACCTGGAGTAACAGGCAAATTTGGCCTTGGAATGCGGAATGAAGCAGGGCAAAGACTAATAGAGTTTTGCCAAGAAAATGCACTGGTCATAGCAAACACCCTCTTCCAACAACACAAGAGAAGACTCTACACATGGACATCACCAGATGGTCAACACCGAAATCAGATTGATTATATTCTTTGCAGCCAAAGATGGAGAAGCTCTATACAGTCAACAAAAACAAGACCAGGAGCTGACTGTGGCTCAGATCATGAACTCCTTATTACCAAATTCAGACTTAAATTGAAGAAAGTAGGGAAAACCGCTAGACCATTCAGGTATGACCTAAATCAAATCCCTTATGATTATACAGTGGAAGTGAGAAATAGATTTAAGGGCCTAGATCTGATAGATAGAGTGCCTGATGAACTATGGAATGAGGTTCGTGACATTGTACAGGAGACAGGGATCAAGACCATCCCCATGGAAAAGAAATGCAAAAAAGCAAAATGGCTGTCTGGGGAGGCCTTACAAATAGCTGTGAAAAGAAGAGAGGCGAAAAGCAAAGGAGAAAAGGAAAGATATAAGCATCTGAATGCAGAGTTCCAAAGAATAGCAAGAAGAGATAAGAAAGCCTTCTTCAGCGATCAATGCAAAGAAATAGAGGAAAACAACAGAATGGGAAAGACTAGAGATCTCTTCAAGAAAATTAGAGATACCAAGGGAACATTTCATGCAAAGATGGGCTCGATAAAGGACAGAAATGGTATGGACCTAACAGAAGCAGAAGATATTAAGAAGAGGTGGCAAGAATACACAGAAGAACTGTACAAAAAAGATCTTCACGACCCAGATAATCATGATGATGTGATCACTAATCTAGAGCCAGACATCTTGGAATGTGAAGTCAAGTGGGCCTTAGAAAGCATCACTACGAACAAAGCTAGTGGAGGTGATGGAATTCCAGTTGAGCTATTTCAAATCCTGAAAGATGATGCTGTGAAAGTGCTGCACTCAATATGCCAGCAAATTTGGAAAACTCAGCAGTGGCCATAGGACTGGAAAAGGTCAGTTTTCATTCCAATCCCAAAGAAAGGCAATGCCAAAGAATGCTCAAACTACCGCACAATTGCACTCATCTCACATGCTAGTAAAGTAATGCTCAAAATTCTCCAAGCCAGGCTTCTGCAATACGTGAACCGTGAACTTTCAGATGTTCAAACTAGTCTTAGAAAGGCAGAGGAACCAGAGATCAAACTACCAACATCCATTGGATCATTGAAAAAGCAAGAAAGTTCCAGAAAAACATCTATTTGTGCTCTATTGACTATGCCAAAGCCTTTGACTGTGTGGATCACAATAAACTGTGGAAAATTCTGAAAGAGATGGGAATATCAGACCACCTAACCTGCGTCTTGAGAAATCTGTATGCAGGTAAGGAAGCAACAGTGAGAACTGGACTTGGAATAACAGACTGGTTCCAAATAGGAAAAAGAGGACATCAAGGCTGTATATTGTCACCCTGCTTATTTAACTTGTATGCAGAGTACATCATGAGAAACGCTGGACTGGAAGAAGCACAAGCTGGAATCAACATTGCTGGGAGAAATATCAATAACCTCAGATATGCAGATGACACCACCCTTATGGCAGAAAGTGAAGAGAAACTAAAAAGCCTCTTGATGAAAGTGAAAGAGGAGCATGAAAAAATTGGCTTAAAGCTCAACATTCAGAAAATGAAGATCATGGCATCTGGTCCCATCACTTCATGGGAAATAGATGGGGAAACAGAAAGTGTCAGACTTTAATTTTGGGGGCTCCAAAATCACTGCAGATGGTGATTGCAGCCATGAAATTAAAAGACACTTACTCCTTGGAAGAAAAGTTATGACCAAATTAGATAGTATATTCCAAAGCAGAGATATTGCTTTGCCGACTAAGGTCCGTCTAGTCAAGGCTATGGTTTTTCCTGTGGTCATGTATGGATGTGAAAGTTGGACTGTGAAGATGGCTGAGTGCCGAAGAATTGATGCTTTTGAACTGTGGTGTTGGAGAAGACTCTGGAGAGTCCTTTGAACTGCAAGGAGATCCAACCAGTCCATTCTGATGGAGATCAACCCTGGGATTTCTTTGGAAGGAATGATGCTGAAGCTGAAACTCCAGTACTTTGGCCACCTCATGTGAAGAGTTGACTCATTGGAAAAGACTCTGATGCTGGGAGGGATTGGGGGCAGGAGGAGAAGGGGATGACCCAGGATGAGATAGCTGGATAGCATCGCGGACTCGATGGATGTGAGTCTGAGTGAACTCCGGGAGATGGTGATGGACAGGGAGGCCTGGCATGCTGTGATTCATGGCGTCACAAAGAGTTGGACACGACTGAGCGACTGAACTGAACTGAATCTTTATTCCAGCTTTTATTTCATCCAGCTTGGCATTTCACATGATATACTATGCATAGAAGTTAAATATGCAGAGTGAAAATATTGAGGCTTGACATATTCCTTTCCCAATTTTGAACCAGTCCTGTACTGATAGTAGTAGTAGTCCTGGGAGTAGCAGCAGACCTGTGAAACATGGCATACTGGCCTAAGTCTTTGTGGAGGAGGTCACTATTAACCCTACCACAGTGCCTATCAGTTCAGTTCAGTCGCTCAGTCTGTCCAACTCTTTGAGACCCCATGAATCGCAGCACGCTGGGCCTCCCTGTCCATTACCATCTCCTGGAGTTCACTCAGACTCACGTCCATCGAGTCAGTGATGCCATCCAGCCATTTCATCCTCGGTCATCCCCTTCTCCTCCTGCCCCCAATCCCTCCCAGCATCAGAGTCTTTTCCAGTGAGTCAACTCTTCACATGAGGTGGTCAAAGTACTGGAGTTTAAGCTTAAGCATCATTCCTTCCAAAGAAATCCTAGGGCTGATCTCCTTCAGAATGGACTGGTTGGATCTTGTTGCAGTCCAAGAGACTCTCCAGAGTCTTCTCCAACACCACAATTCAAAAGCATCAATTCTTTGGTGCTCAGCCTTCTTCACAGTCCAAATCTCACATCCATACATGACCACAGGAAAAACCATAGCCTTGACTAGAAGGACCTTAGTCGGCAAAGTAATGTATCTGCTTTTGAATGTACTATCTAGGTTGGTCATCCCCTTTCTTCCAAGGAGTAAGTGTCTTTTAATTTCATGGCTGCAGTCACCATCTGCAGTGATTTTGGAGCCCAAAAAAATAAAGTCTGACACTATTTCCACTGTTTCCCCA
>SJXP01003325.1:28247-38727 GCA_006408505.1 Damaliscus lunatus | reverse complement strand
TGATTATCTGGGTCGTGAAGATCTTTTTTGTACAGTTCTTCTGTGTATTCTTGCCACCTCTTCTTAATATCTTCTGCTTCTGTTAGGTCCATACAATTTCCGCCCTTTATCAAGCCCATCCTTGCATGAAATGTTCCCTTGGTATCTCTAATTTTCTTGACGAAATCTCTAGTCTTTCCCATTCTGTTCTTTTCCTCAATTTCTTTGCATTGATCTCCGAAGAAGGCTTTCTTATCTCTTCTTGCTATTCTTTGGAACTCTGCTTTCAGATGCTTATATCTTTTCTTTTCTCCTTTGCTTTTTGCCTCTCTTCTTTTTACAGCTATTTGTAAGGCCTCCCCAGACAGCCATTTTGCTTTTTTGCATTTCTTTCCCATGGGTATGGTCTTGATCCCTGTCTCCTCTACAATGTCACAAACCTCATTCCATAGTTCATCAGGCACTCTCTCTATCAGATCTAGGCCCTTAAAGCTATTTCTCACTTCCACTGTATAATCATAAGGAATTTGATTTAGGTCATACCTGAATGGTCAATGACTGCAAACTCTTGGACTGGGCCACCTCAAGCCAAACTATAAAGAAGGAGCACAGCCCCACCCACCAGCAGAAAACTGGATTAAAAATTGAGAATGAAAAAATTGGCTTAACGCTCAACATTCAGAAAATGAAGATCCTGACATCTGGTCCCATCACTCCATGGGAAATAGATGGGGAAACAGTGGAAACAGTGTCAGACTTTATTTAGAGGGTCTCCAAAATCACTGCACTTAGTGATTGCAGCCATGAAATTAAAAGACACTTACTCCTTGGAAGAAAAGTTATGACCAAACTAGATAGCATATTCAAAAGCAGAGACATTACTTTGCCAACAAAGGTCCGTCTAGTCAAGGCTATGGTTTTTCCAGTAGTCATGTATGGATACGAGAGTTGGACTGTGAAGAAAGGTGAGCATCAAAGAATTGATGCTTTTGAACTGTGGTGTTGGAGAAGACTCTTGAGAGTCCCTTGGACTGCAAGGAGATCCAACCAGTCCATTCTGATGGAGATCAACCCTGGGATTTCTTTGGAAGGAATGATGCTGAAGCTGAAACTCCAGTTCTTTGGCCACCTCATGCGAGGAGTTGACTCATTGGAAAAGACTCTGATGCTGGGAGGGATTTGGAGCAGGAGGAGAAGGGGACGACCAAGGATGAGATGGCTGGATGGCATCACGGACTCAATGGACGTGAGTCTGAGTGAACTCCGGGAGATGATGATGGACAAGAAGGCCTGGCATGCTGCGAGTTCATAGGGTGGCAAAGAGTCCTACACAACTGAGCGTCTGAACTGAAGTGAACTGACCATGCTTCTGCCCACCAGAACAAGATTCAGTTTTCCCCACAGCCAGTCCCTCCCATTGGGAAGATTCTACAAGCCTTTTGTCCTCATCCATCAGAGAGCAGATAGAACGAAGACACAATCACAGAAAACTAATCAAAATGGTCACATGGATCAGTTTTGTGTAACTCAATGAAACCATGAGCCATGTTGTGTAGGGTCACCAAAGATGGATGGGTGATGGTGGAGAGTTCTGACAAAGCATGGTCCATTGGAGAAAGGATGGCAAACCACTTCAGCATTCTTGCCTTGAGAACCCCGTGAGCAGAGAAATATTACATATATATTATTTATTACAAGACATTGGCTCACATATTTGGTATTGGCAAATCATAAATCCTGTGGGGCAGGTTAGCAAGCTAGAAATTCAGGCAGGAGTTAGTGCTACAGCCTTGAATGTAAATTTATTGGGAAGGCTGGCAGGCTAGAAAGTAAAAGCAGGAGCTCATATTACAGTCTTATTCTCCAGGAAACCTCTCAAGGCCTCCACTGATGAATGAGATCTACCCTTACTATTGAGGTTCACCTCCTTTATCTATAGTCAGTTGATCATAAATGTGAAGCACATCTTCAAAATACCTCATTGTTTAATCAAGTTCAGCACAGTTCAGTCGCTGTCATGTCCAAATCTTTGTAATCCCATGCACTACAGCATGCCAGGCCTCCCTGTCCATCACCAACTCCCGGAATTTAGTCAAACTCATGTCCATTGAGTCAGTGATACCATCCAACCATCTCATCCTCTGTTGTCTGTTTCTCCTCCTGCCTTCAATCTTTCCCAGCATCAGGTTCTTTTCAAATAAGTCAATTCTTTGCATCAGGTGGCCAAAGTATTGGAGTTTCAGCTTTAACATCAGTCCTTCAATGAATATTAAGGATCGATTTCCTTTAGGATTGACTGGTTGGATCTCCTGGCAGTCCACAGGACTCTCAAGAGTCTTCTCCAACACCACAGCTCAAAAGCATCAATTCTTCAGTTCTCAGCTTTCTTTATAGTCCAACTCTCACAAGCATACAAGACCGACCACTGGAAAAACCATAGCCTCAACTAGACGAAAATTTGTTGACAAAATAATGTCTCTGCTTTTTAATAAGCTGTCTATATTGGTCATAACTTTTCTTCCAAGAAGTAAGTATCTTTTCATTTCAAGGCTGCAGTCACAATCTGCAGTGATTTTGGAGCCCAAGAAAATGAAGTCTTCCACTGTTTTCCCATCTATTTGCCATGAAGTGATGGGACCAGATGCCATGATCTTAATTTTCTGAATGTTGAGCTTTAAGTCAACTCTTTCAGTCTCCTTTTTCACTTTCATCAAGAGGCTCTTTAGTTCTTCTTCACTTTCTGCCATAAGGGTGGTGTTATCTGCATATCTGAGGTTATTAATATTTTTCCCACAATCTTGATTCCAGCTTGTGCTTCATCCAGCCCAGCATTTCTCATTATATTCACTGCATGTTAAATAAGCAGGTTGACAATATACAGCTTTGACGTACTCCTTTCCTATTTGAAACCAGTCAGTTGTTCCATGTCCAGTTCTAACTGTTGCTCCTGATCTGCATACAGATTTCTCAAGAGGTGGGTCAGGTGGTCTGGTATTCCCATCTCTTTCAGAATTTTCCACAGTTTATTGTGATTCACACAGTCAAAGACTTTGGCATAGTTTGCAAAGTTTGCATAGCTTGCAAAGGGAAACGTTTGATTAAACAACTAAATAGCATAGCCTAGTGAAATTAATACATGAAACTAATCATCACATAATGCTAAAGCAACCATAGAAATTACGCAAACATACAATAGCTAGGACATGGAGACAACCTAAATATCCATGAGCAGATGAATGGATAAGAAATTTGTGGTACATATACACAGTGGAATATTACTCAGCTATAAAAAGAATACATTTGAGTCAGTTCTAATGAGATGGATGAAAGTGGACCCTATTATACAGAGTGAAGTAAGTCAGAAAGAAAAACACCAATACAGTATATTATACATATATATGGAATTTAGAAAGATGGTAACAAAGACCCTATATGCAAGACAGCAAAAGAAACACTGATATAAAGAACAGACTTTTGAACTCTGTGAGAGAAGGCAAGTGTGGGATGATTTGAAAGAATAGCATTGAAACATGTATATTATCATATGCAAAATAGATACCCAGTCCATGTTCAATGCATGAAGCAAGGCACTCAAAGCCAGTGCCCTGGACAACCTAGAGTGATTGGATAGGAAAGGAGATGGGAGTCGGCTTCAGGACGGGGGACACATGTACAGCCGTGGCTGATTCATGTCAATGTATGGCAAAGACCACCACACTATTGTAAAATAATTAGCCTCCAATTAAAATAAATTAATTTTTAAAAAGAATGTATGTAAACAAATTGATATATAGATATTGTTGTGTTCCAATAAGTTTTTATTTAGTTTGAATTTCATATGCTTTCATATGTCACAAATTGTAATACTCTAATTTTTTTCCCCCTGAAAGACTACAAAATATAAAAACTATATTTAGCTCATAGATACAGACCATATAAAACCAGGGTCCATATTGCTGACCCCCGTTCCAGGACAATATGTTTTATTTATGCTAATTATAAATATATTGTGCTGAACACATCATGAAGAATGCCAGGCTGGATGAGTTACAACTGGAATCAAGATAGGTGGGCAAAACATCAACAATCTCAGGTATACAGATGATACCACTCTAATGGCAGAAAGAGAAGAGGAACTAAAGACTCTCTTAATGAGGGTGAAGGAAAAGAGTGAAAGAGCTGGCTTAAAGCTAACTAGTAAAAAAATCAAGATTATGACATCTAGCCCCATTACTGCATGCAAATAGAAGGGGAAAGGGTAGAAGTAGTGACAAATTTCCTTTTCTTGAGCTCCAAAATCACTGTAGATGGTTACTGCAGCCATGAAATCAGAAGACAATAGCTTCTTGGCAGGAAACCAATGACAAACTTAGACAGCATGTTGAAAAGCAGACATTACTCTGCTGACAAAAGTCCATATAGTCAAGGTTATGGTCTTCCCAGTGATCGTGTGTGCATGTGAGAGCTGGACCTTAAAGAAGGTAGAATGCCAAAGAATTAATGCCCTCGACCTGTGGTGCTGGAGAAAACTCCTGAAATTCCCTTGGACAGCAAAGAGATCAAACCAGTTAATATTAAGGGAGATTAACCCTGAATAGTCACTGGTGAAACTAATGCTAAAGCTGAAACTCAAGTATTTTGTTCATCTGATGCGAACAGATGACTCACTGGAATAGTCTCTGATGCTGAGAAAGGTTGAGGGCAGAAGAAGAGGGCATCAAAGGATCAGAGCACTGGATGGCATCATTGATGCAATGAACATGAACTTGGGCAAACTTCAGGAGATGGTGAGGGACAGGGAGGCCTGGCGTGCTGCAATCCATGGGGTCACAGAGTCTGACATGACTGGGTGACTGAACAACAATATTAACACATACCTAGCAACTTAGCAGCAGCAGCAGCATACATATACAAAGAACTTTAAAACTAGTGTTACTGACAGCTATTCTCAAAGCAAAGCTTAAATGTAACAAGTGAGTAAATGTTAAGGGAAATTATAAAAGTTCAGTTACTGGAGTCTTTTATCAATGTTAAATATTGTCGTTATCCCAGTAGAGTTTATGTGTAATGTTCTCTGAGGAAAGAAGAATGGACTAAAGTATCTACCAAAGTCCTTCTAGGTCTCTAATTCCACAAAATAGTGGTCAAAGCGTGCTTAAATATGTTGATAAGTCATAAATGTATTAATCTCCCCATTTCTTTTTTATATGTTATTTTACATATTTTAATTCAATTTTGTTTTTTCCAGAAAAAAAAATACTTTATACATGTATTTATTTTATATTAGAGCACAGTTAATTAACAATGTTGTGTTAGTTTCAGGTGTACGCAAAGTAATTATTGTACATATACATATATATATTCTTTTTCACATTATGTTCCCAATTAAGTTATTACAGAATAGTGAACAGAGTTTGTTATGCTACAGAGTACGTCCTTGTTGGCCATCTATTTTAAATAGCAGTGTTTACATATCAGTCCCAAAGTACCAATCTATCCCTCCCCCTACCAAATCCATCCTCTAAGTCTATGAATCTGTTACTGTTTTGCAAATAAGTTTATTTTTTAGATTCAACATATAAGCAATATATGATATTGTCTTTCTCTGTCTGACTTAACTTCACTTAGTATAACAATTGCCAGTTCCATCCATGTTGTTGCAAATGACATTATTCCATTCTTTTTATGATTAAGTAGTATTCCATTGTATGTATTTACCACATCTTTATTTATACATCTATTTAGGTTACTTCCATGCCTTGGCTTTTGTGAACAGTGCTGCAATGAATATTGGGGTGCTTGTATCCTTTTGGACCATGTTTTTCTCCAGATGGTATATGCTCAGGACTGGGGTTACTGGATATTATGGTTGTTCTATTACTAGTTTCTTAAGGGTCCCGCATAATGTTCTCCATAGAGGCTGCACCAATTTACATGCCCACCAAAACTGTGAGAGGATTTCCTTTTCTCCACACCTCCAAAATTTATTGTTTGCAAATTTTTTTGATGGTGGCCATTCTACCTAGATTGATGTGACATCTCATTGTAGTTGTAATTTCCATTTCTCTAATAATTAACCATGTTGAACATATTTCCATGTGCCTCTTAGCCATCTGTGTGTCTCCTTTGGAGAAATGTTTCTTCAGGTCATCTGCCCATATTTTGAGTGGGTCGCTTGTTTGTTTGATTATTGAACCACATGAGCTATTTGTAAATTTTGAAGACTAATCTATCATCAATAGCATTGTTTGCAAATATTTTCTTTCATTCTATGGATTATCTTTTGGTTTTGTCTATGCTTTCCCCTGTTGTGCAAAAGATTCTGAGTTTAATTAGGCCCCACTTATTTATTTTTTGTTTTATTTCCATTTCTTTAGGAGATGGGTCAAAAGAGATATTGCTGTGGCTATGTCAAATAGCATTCTATCTGTGTTTTCCTCTAAGAGTTTTATAGTATCTGGTCTTAAACATAGATCTTTAATCCATTTTGAGTTTATTTCTGTGTGTGGTGTTAAAGAGTGTTCTGATTTCATTTTTTAACAAATAACTGTCCAGTTTTCTCAGAACCATTTATTGAAGAGTGTGTACTTCCTCCATTGTATGGTACTGCCTCCTTTGTCATAGATTAATTGATCATAAGTGTTTGGGTTAATTTCTGGTTTTTTTATCTTCTTCTTTTGATCTATATTTCTTTTTTGTGCCAGTGCCATACTGTTTTGGTCACTGTAACTTAGTAGTATAGTCTGAAGACAAAGAACCTAATTCTTACAGCTCTGCTTTACCCTTTCAAGATTGCTTCAGTTATTTGGGATCTTTTGTGTTTCCATACAAATAATAAATTTTCCCTTTTGTTATTTTTCCCCTATTTTTTCCCCCCTGTTTGCTTTAATTATTTTTCTTTATCTTTCAGTTTGATGAATATGTGTCTTGGTGTGTTCCTGCTTGGATTTATCCTACCTAGTACTCTCTTGCCCTTCCTAAACTTGAGTGACTGCTTCCTTTCTAATGTTTGGGAATGTTTCAGCCACTTTTTGAAAACTCTTCAAATATTTTCCCAGACCATCTCTCTCACTCTCTCTTCTCTTTCTGAGACATCTATAATGTGAATGTTGGTTCATTTAATGTTACCCCAGAGGTCTCTTAGACTATCTTCACTTATTTTCATTATTTTTTTTTATTCTGTTCTGTGGCAATGATGTCCACCACTCTGTCTTCAAGCTCATTTATCTACTCTCCTGTCTTAGTTAATCTTCTATTGATTCCTTCTGTTGTATTTTTCTTTTCAGTTACTGTATTGTTCACTTCTGCTTGTTTGTTCTTTAGTTCATGTAAGTCTTTCTTAAGGATGTCTTATATTTTCTCAATCTGTGCCTCCATTCTTTTTCCAAGGTCTAAGATCATTTTCACTCTCATTATTCTGGATTATTTTTTCTGGTAGATTGCTTATCCTTACTTTAGTTAATTGCTTTACTGGAGTTTTATCTTGTTTCTTTATCTGAGACATATCCCTCTGCCATATTATCTTGTCTAACTTTCTGTAACTGCAGTTTCCATTCCACAAGCTTCTTGCTTCTGCTGTCTTCCCCCTGGTTGATGAGACTAAGAAGCTTGTGCAAGCTTCATGGTAGGAGAGATTGGTTCCTGCCCACTCATATGTGGAGCTGGGTCTTATCTGTCTGGTTGGTAGGGACATGCTCCATAAGACTTTAGGCAACCTGTCTGCTGATTTGTGGGGCTGTGGTCTCAATCCATTAAGTGTTTGGTCTGAGCCATCTCAGCACTGAAGACTACAGTCTGTTGGTTGGGGGTATGTCTTTGGGAGGAAATAGTGGCCTCCAGGAGAACTCAGGCTAATAAACACTTGCTAACAATGCTGCCATCAGCATCTTTATCCCCACAGTCATAGTTTACCCCTGTCTCTGCAGGAAAACTCCAGTACTAGTAGGAAATTTATGGCCCAATATCTTATTTCACTGCTGGGTCTAGGTGTGCACTTGACCTTTGTGCACCCTTCAGAAGTGGAGTTTCTATTTCTCCCAGTCCTGTGGAATCCTGTGATCAAATCACAGTGGCCTTCATAGTCAGATTCTCTGGGGGTCCCTCTTCCCATTGCCAGAGCTCTAGATGTGAGGGTCAGGATTTTCACTTCTATGGGGAAACTTCTGTGGTACAATTATTCTCCCATTTGTGGGTCACTGACCTATCAGGTTTGAGATTTGATTTTATTGTAATTACACCTCACCTATTGTCTCATGTGGCTTCTTTGTCTTTAGATGTAATGTATGCTTTTTGGTATGTTCCACCATTTTGTTGTTGTTGATGATGGTTTTTAGCTGTTTTCAGTGTTTTTGTAAGAAGGGATGATGGCACATCCTTCTACTCTGCCATGTTGCCGGCCTTTATCATAATCAATCTCCCCTTTGCATACTAAATAATCTTCAACTCCAGCCCCTGAACACAGACACACACACACACACACACTCTCTTCATTTTTTCTGTTCTATATATACTTACTAATGTCCTTATAATATGTCAGGCTTTTCACAAGATACAGGATATAAAGAAATGGCCTAATTTAAGTCAGGTTTCTTTAATAAAATAAATCATGGGACTAGGCAAGAAAAAAAAATTGTTAGGTATTTACCATTTTTATCAGACATGCTAGATAAGTCATCTGATTTAATCCCCAAAACAACTCAAGGTAGTATTGCCAGGTGAAAGATAGAACATATTCAATTCAGATTTCATAGGAATAGTGAATACTTTTTTAGTATAATATTTTCCATGCACTATTTGGGACATACTTATACTAAAAAATCAGGGCACATTTGTGTTTAGAAAAAAAAAATCCCTGAATTAGGAAATGGCTTGTCACAGTCCATGGGTTTGCAAAGAGTTGGACCCATTGTGCATACACACACATGCTAAAAATTATATGAAATTCATATTTATACTTTCATTTGCTAAATTTTGCAACTCTAACTCAATGTGATGCAAGGAATGCTGTATCAATTTTATATGGGAGTAAAGTGATGCTCAAGAAGATTAATTTAGTTGTTTAGGTTCATGCATCTGGAATTCCTTGTAATGTCTCCCCTCATGAATATCAAATAAAGAAACAGACTACAAAGAAATAGATGTACTCCAGTGTATTGGAAAGGAAAGAAGGATGAAATTAATTCCATCTGGATAACTTCATATGACCAAATAGTAGGTAAAGTATAAGCAAAAGTCAATCAACTAAAACAGATATGAACCATTTAATTATTATTTCTTCTTCCAAAATAATGCTCACTTTTATAAGATTCCTTTGAATTTAATATTAGCATCTTGACATTATTCTGCTACAGAAAATTTTCCCATAGGTAGTAACATTTTATTGCCTTTTTTTCAGAATTGAAAAATAGTTATTAAATTCTAATTCCAGTTATCATCAACATAAAATGTCCAAATCTTATTTTATCATTTGTGTACAAAGAAGCTATGCTGAAGACAGAGGTCAAGTGAAATTTAAGAAATGTGTAAAGTAATTAACCTCCAATTAAAATAAATAAATTTATATTTAAAAAAAACTGTGTCCAGTTACTTTGTCTCATCAGTTCATTGCAGATCAAAAGAAGAAAGCCAAGAATCTTTATTAAAGAGCTAAAAGAAGAATTTCACACAGCAATTGCTAATGAAACAAGAATATCTACTTCTTCCTGGTTTCTCTTCTTTAGATGAAAAAGAAAATTATATCTGACAGCTGAATTCTGATTTCATGTAACTATTTCTTAACTTCAAAAGAAGTTTGTTGTGTAGTAGAAAAGATTCTTCATTTCCCCAAACTATATAGAATATGAACACTAAGTAAACCTCTGCTACAATTGATACAAAATATTTAAATCTTTTTAAAAATTTTACTGCAATCTTGATAAAGAAGAATGGAACTGGAGGAATCAACTTGCCTGACTTCAGGCTCTACTACAAAGCCACAGTCATCAAGACAGTATGGTACTGGCACAAAGACAGAAAACATAGATCAATGGAACAAAATAGAAAGCCCAGAGATAAATCCACACACCTATGGACACTTTATCTTCGACAAAGGAGGCAAGAATATACAATGGAGTAAAGACAATCTCTTTAAGAAGTGGTGCTGGGAAAATAGGTCAACCACTTGCAAAAGAATGAAACTAGATCACTTTCTAACACCACACACAAAAATAAACTCAAAATGGATTAAAGATCTAAACGTAAGACCAGAAACTATAAAACTCCTAGAGGAGAACATAGGCAAAACACTCTCCGACATAAATCACAGCAGGATCCTCTATGATCCACCTCCCAGAATACTGGAAATAAAAGCAAAAATAAACAAATGGGACCTAATTAAAATTAAAAGCTTCTGCACAACAAAGGAAACTATAAGGAAGGTGAAAAGACAGCCTTCTGAATGGGAGAAAATAATAGCAAATGAAGCAACTGACAAACAACTAATCTCAAAAATATACAAGCAACT